>ML784785.1:136189-149493 GCA_009831015.1 Picea engelmannii | reverse complement strand
TAGGAGATGAATCGCCAAAAGTCATGTGGGCCCCGTTTGGGTATGTGAGTACATCAACTTCTCGGGGTCGTAACTTTTGCATACGATCTCCGTTTTAGGCGTGTGATAGCTCGTTGGAAAGGTATTGTCTAGGAGATTCATTTTTGGGGCTAAATTATTCCTTTGGATATCATTGAGAACCTTGATCTCGAAAAACCTTAATTTGGACCCTCAAAATGGTCCCGGAAGTTAAAACCTGCCAAAAATAGTAAATTGCCAAAATGGCCAGAAAACTGTTTTGAGCCATTTGGAAATGGTGGGTGGCCACCAATATCCACCTGGATCATAACCAATGTTGCATCTATGAAATTATGGGTGGCTCTTCCATCAATAAACATTGTAACTCTTTATCCCTACATAATGCACGTGCTTCAAAAGGTATAGTACCTAGGGACTCCTGACAATGTGGCTATGGTCACTTTCTTGACCTTTTCTTGTAATGGTGCATGTTATGTAATTTCAAGGTGTGGTGCCTCACCACTGTTCTGACCCTCATCTGGATTGTTCGATTTCTCCTCCTTACCTTCATATTCTTCATCAGATAGTACTTCAATACAATGGACCTTTCCCTTTCCCATACATCGGTGACCTGGTTCCCATGGATCCTTGCAAGTAAATCATAGTTTATTTATTCTAATCTCTCTCTGAGTGCCTTTGTCCAACCTATCTTTCCCTATCCATGTATGTTGGGTAAAATTTGTCACCTCCCCCTTCTGAGGAACAAAGGTATTTACTGGGGCCTTTCTAACTGTTGTGTTTTCCATATCCTGAGTTTTCTTGATGGCATCATGTAACGTGGGTGGCCTAAAACCATTAACCCAACCCTTCAAGGGTTCAATTATCCCCTCTGTAAATAGCATCACTAACATTTGTCCCGAGATATTAGTTACCTTGACAACCAACCTCTGAAAATCCGTGATAAATGCCTCTAGTTTACCTGTCTGTCTCAACTTGGCGAACTCCCTGAAATGAATTGCAAGATCATTCCTTTCGAAAATGTCCATCACCCTCTAGGTGAATTCTAGATATGATGTAATTTTATCATGTCCAAGGGTGAACAACCCATGATTCCACCATTCATGAGCCTCCCCATCCAAATGTAAGGTGGCAATCTCGATTGGCTCTACCTCGGTCATTGGGTTAAGCTGGAGGTAAGTGTCCATATTCTGCACCCAAGTGCTAGCTAAACTCTTAGTTGATCCATCTAAGAGGGAATAGTTAACCTTCCCACCCTGCACATAAGATCATACTTTTTATGGTAATGCACTGCTTTTTTCCATTCCCTTAGTTTGTTCCTATATTTAACATTGTAATAGTCTTGGAAAGAAAATGCTTCTTGGAAACCTTCTGGTGTGGCTAGGTACTCTTAGTAACCTTTAAGGGGATCACTATCCTAGTCCTGTTGTTCTAAAAATTCTATCTGTTGCTCCTTAAGAAATTGTGGTAATGATGGCCTTGTTATTTTACTGCTACTTTCTAGTTATCTGATCTGTATTGGAATATGAGTGTTGTTATTATCCCTATAGGCCCTACTACTTTGTTGACTGCCCTCTGTCTGATTCCCATTATAGCCTCCTTGGATTTGAATTATCAGTCCCGGGATTTGTGTTGTATGTTGTTGGCTAGTAGTCACCTGTAGTTGTCTTGCAACTATAGATTCCAGCAATTGTTGGACTTTGTCTTCACTGTGGTTTCCCATACTTCGTTCTGGTTCTGATTCCGATGGGATTTCTTCTGACTTCCTCTTCGGTGATATGTTAGAGGTTTGTCCTCCACCCCCATTCTTCCTCAACATTATAGGCTGAAAGAATGACAAATTTATGCACAAAATATCATTTCCTTCCCACTGTTTCCCCTCACTATAAATTGTGTGGCTTTTTGTGGAAAAACCCTAAAAAACTGTTGAAATTAAAATGATGATAAATTGAGTTACAAGACTCCATTTTGGCTCTTTGTTTTTTTTAAATTTAGTATTTTTCTGAGAGGAATTCAAATACCCAATTTATTTGGAAAATTGTGCTCAGAAAGTTTCAAATTTGAGACCGAAATGTGCTTCCCCCTTTTTCTTCCAAACAAATTCTGCAATTTTATTTTTTGGCTAAGGAAAGTGCTTTGATGCAATAAGAGGATGGAAATATCACTAGCTCTGATACCATTAAAATATCCTTGAACCAAATTATTAATTCTTCTTGTGTGAAAATGATATGAAACCCTTACAATAATTTTCTCAATGAGGAATATTATTAAACACATGGCAAACACACATGAATAGATTAGAATAATATGGAATCTTAATATGAATAAGAACAACAATACAAATATCTCTAGTGGATGTAAAAACATCTGCATAACAAGACTAGAAATATAATCTATTGGCTACTAGGCAACTACACAATCTGCTACAAAAAACACAAGGATACCTAGTATGATGTCAACATAGAAACCTAGTCTCTCCAAGCCTCCCACTACTCTGCTCCATTATAATTCAATATATTAAGATAATACCGCAAGACAAAGACTCCAAATGAACTATCCTTTGTCTAGCTAGGGTGGGTATTGCACTACTGAAACTAAACCTACACTAGAAGAGTTTTGCCCAAAACCCTAACGAAAACGCTAGCCACAAGAGCACTCAATACATATCAAATCATAATGACAAAAGAGGTAGGCTCCCTTTATATTTATTATTCTTCTATGATTGTTCTAGATCTTCCTTCTTGACCAAATCAAACCTACACTTGATTAAAATATAATTATTTATTTTATTTAATATCTCTTTAGGGTTTGATACTTTGACTCCCATTTTTCTTTGTTGACTGTAGCCTACAGGAGTCATGTAGGATAATGAGTCAATAATTGGAGGGGGACATTACCTAATGGTAGTAGTCGATTGTCTTTCCAAATATGCTCATTTTCGTGCTCTTCAACACTCGTTCACTGCCTCCACAGTGGCTCAAAGTTTCATGGATACTATCTTCAAACTTCATGGCATGCCTCATTCTATTGTCTCTGACAGAGATCCAACTTTCACCAGTAATTTTCAGCAAGAATTGTTCATGCTTTAGGGAGCCTATTTTCATTTCAGCATCGCCTATCATCCCCATACTGATGGCCAAACTCAAGTTGTCAACAAGTGTTTGGAAACATATTAGTAGTGTTTTGCATCTGAAAGAAAAAATCAATGGGCTTAGTGGTTATCCCTATTTGAATGGTGGTACAACATATCTTACCATCCAACTACTGACATGAATCCTTTTGAAGCAGTATACAGAAAAAAAACCACCATCATTTCTCTGATACATGCCAGGTGTTTTTAAGGTTCAAGAGGTTGGAAAAAATCTTACAATCTGAGAGGCCATCCTCTGTACCCTCAAAGAAAATTTGGTCATGGATCATAATTTCATGAAGCAACAAGAAGATCAGGATCATTCTGAACATAAATTTGCTAAAGGGGACCATGTTTTTTTTCATCCGCAACCTTATAAGCAGACTTCACTCAAATTTGAACATTATCATAAAATTTCTCCCAAATTTTATAGTCCTTATACAATGCTCAAATGAGTGGGGAATGTGGCCTACTAGCTAGCTCTGCAGAGTCATTCTAAGATCCATCATGTTTTTCATGTCTCGTACTTAAAGAAAGTATTGGAACTAAGTGACACACTCAAACCAGTCTCCCTGAGTTGGATGAATAAATTTTCATTTGGTTGCAGCCACAAGTAGTCTTGGACCAGTGAAAGTGTCGTCTCTGTCAGTGCAACATCAAGGAAGTGCTAGTTCAGTGGAAATTTACAACTCTAGAAGATGCCACCTGGTAGTCAACTACCATTCTGAAACAATTTCCTCATCTCAAGCCTTCAGGACAAGGTTTTTCTTGAAGGGGGAGGGCATGTTAGGGACCTAACCTCCCTAACCCCTCATGTACGTAGAATAATATATTTTCCATGTAATAAAGACCGAGATTAGTTAATAAGGCCTATTTAATAAATGTGAGCAATTTGATGTAAGAAGATCTAATAGAAGGTTTCCCCCTCAAAGAGACAAGTGAACATTGTTTTCTATCAATAAAAGTTATCATTTTTGGTATTGTGGTTCTCTACATTTTGTTGTTCCACTGGTATTTTATGCAATATTTCTATTTTTTAATTATTATAATAGATCTGGTACCTAACAAATATTCCCTTGTTTGCAGGATAAGGAACCCCCTCCATGGAGTGATTTGACTACTAAAGTCTACGGAGGTATACATACCCTACCCACTCTGGATTTTAACTTGTAACCTCTTGGGAGGAAACACATGTTCTTAATAAAAAACTTGTAAATATATAACCATGTTTCTTTCTTTCTCTAACTACCCTCTTTTTCCTCCCTCTCCATACTTTACATGGGGTATATGTGATCACTTTTTTCAAATTGATGTATGAAATATCTCATTTGTGCCCAAAACTATTATGATGCAAAACACATTGAGATACGACTAGTTAAAATCAAAGGTTCTATATTAAACACGCGTTGTGAATGTAGTTGGCACTAAATAAAATATTGTTCGTCATTGTGGTGGTTTTAAAAATGATATATCTCCGGTGTTTGGAAATTCTAAGCATAGAAATAGTTGCTCAATTTCTTTCATTTATACTCTAATAACACACGATTTTAGGATGTGAATGCAATGCTTATCTTCCCAAATTAGTATGTGTAACATTATGACATTATATTTATGATTATTTTTCAATCATTATAAAATTTATGATTTTATTTTTAATTCTATGATTGATATGTTTAATTTAAAAGATAATATGAAAAGAAGGAATTTATTTTTTCCTTTGTGATGCTTAGCATTATCTTTTAATTTTTTAGTAATTTGAATAACATTATGGCAAATTGTTTTTTTTTTTAAATACAAATATGTATTACCTCACTTTAGTAGAAAACTTGTGTGTCTGAATGTACATGATAGCATGTCAGTTGTTCTTCCACCGTAGTGGTAACTAGAACGCATGACTAGGACAACTATTCATAGTTCCAAAACTTTAAGAAAAATCGACAACTGTTGACATACAGAAAAGGGGACTTGCCACTTGTTCTGCCACTAGCATGGAAACTAGAACATGCGATGGACTGAGTGCCCCGACCACATATCGAACCTAAACTAGAGACTATGGTATGAAAAAATTGTAAAAACTTAGCCATTAAACCAAAGAAAAAAAACTTGTGAGAATGATAGACATGGGGTGAGCTAGGGCACCCATCTTGATGGAGTCTGAAGGTGAAGGGATGACAACAAGTTGGGAAATGAATCTTCTCAAGCTCACTTTATAGGGAATTATATAGGGCATCTAGACGTTTGCTGAAGAAACTTTGGCGGTGTTTTTGCTCTACCAGGTCACTTCTCATCTCGAAGATTAAGACCAGGTGGTCTTCTGTGAGTCTGTAGGATTCTGGAGCTGGGTGACTATGGTCATCTTGAGCCTGTTATTCATCCATGATGGTAGAAGTAGAGTCATTTTCAATAGAAGAGACTGTGACAGGTTCTTCTTCCATGGTGGCAGCTGAATCTTGTCTCAAGTGGTCCTTCGGAGGTGAGACTTCTTCTTCCATAATGGAACTCATTGCAACTGAATCCTAAAAGGGAATAGTGGTGCAGGTGGAAGGTTGGTGCTCCAGGGTGGTTAACAATAGGAAAGGAATAAATTCCTCCAAATTGGGAGGAATTTATTCTTCCACCGGGCATCCACCATGGAGACCCTCTGTATTGGGAGGACGAGGCTCTAGTTGAGCTTATTTATTCCAATTCTGACCAGAGGAACCTGGATGGTCCCCACTTGGAATGAGAGCTCAAGAGGCATGTCCTAAGCTATAGTGTATTCCATGGAGGCCTTCTATACTGGGAGGACGAGGCTCTCATGGAACCTGTGCCAATTTTTCCCAGAAGAACCTAGATGGTCCCCGCCTGGCATGAGAGCTCGAGAGGCAGGCCCTGGGTGGTTGTGTTGGCCAAACCGAATATAGTAGGCTAGTCCTCATTAGGTCTTGCCTCTTTCTCATGGCATGTATGAGTAGAGCACCATGCAAACTGAAATTGTGACAGAGCAAGCAAAATCTTGGAGCAGAGATAGTGGAATGATGTTGTGCTTTGGGCCTAAGTGACCAATATAGAACTTCTTGCAAGGTGAAAAGACCAGGAGGGAGGAGGAATTAATGGCTCTGGTATCCATTAGTGCAAGTTTAATGGCCATAAATGAAATCATACTAAAGTCGAGGAGTCGAGCTTGGGCCTCCATTAAGTCCCAATGCACTAAACCTTGGCGCTCATGCAAACTAACCATCGTGACTCGACAGGGAGGGAGGGTGGTGACAAGGGAATTTAAATACCCTTGTAGTTGCCCCATCCATTTATGCATGTGGCCCATGTGTCACCCCATCGGGGAGAGGCAGTCCTATTGAGCCAGTTCTTGGCACTGCTATAGAATTTGTGAGTCTTGATGGTCCAGGGTATTAAGGATGAGGAGCTCTGCTTGGGCATTGACACTTTCATTTTCTAGTCAATCTACTACTTTGTTGGCCTCCCTTTTGATGTGTGAGAGGATTATAGTGATGGGAGGAAGTAGTGAGGCTTGTAGAAGAGAGAGGGGACCTGTGAGGTGCCAGTTGGGTGTGATTTTTCCTAGATCCAAACCTTGGATAACTTTTGTGACCAGAGAGATGATGATTTGTGAGTCTCATTCTACTATTAGGGTTTGCAAATTTAGGCTAAGAGCTAGTTGGAGGCCTTTTATGATGCCCCAGAGCTTGGTTGATTTGTTCATGTCATACCCTAGAAATCCTTCTTTGAGGCATTTGATTTTCCATCTGTTGTCTCTGAGACCGCTCTGAATCCTGCTAGTCTTGGATTAACCTTGGATGCTCCATTGAAATTTAACTTCCAAAACCTTGTTGGGGGGAACCTCCAGAAAGTGGAGCATCGTGCTAGAGTGGCAGGGAGTTTGGAGAGATGGAGAGTCATCTTTGGGTTGATTTTCTTCCAGGTGATGATAATGTTTAATTATGGAGGGGTATCTGGGATGTCCTATGAATTCCAAGACTGAATTTGAATTTTTTTCCCAAATGCTAGTTGTAGTTTTGTCTCAAACATCAGAGAGGCGAGAGGGTTGAGAGTGGAAGATGCACCTATTTCTCTCTTTCCAAAGATTCCAAATGATAAGATCCGATAGAAGTTTCCACATTCTATTTAGAATCGGTCTTTTATAATCCCCAGAGTGACAATTTCTTAAAGTACTTGGAATGTTGGTTCTTTCACGCTTTGTTAGCCTCATGACAGTAGTGGCTTGGTCCCATATCTAATTACTAACCTGACATTGATTAAATATGTGTTCTATGGTTTCTTCCTATTGGTTGCAGAGATGGAATATGGAGGGATCAATAAAGCCTCTCTTCCTTAGGTTGTCCCAGGTAAGGATCCTATTTTGTACCAGGAGCCATAGAAAGGTAGAAACCTTTGGCCAGAGTTTGGTCTTCCAGATTATGTGCCAAATGTGATCTTTTTCTTGTGCGTGAAATTTCTCTTGAATCTGATAGGCCTCCTTGACTGTGAAAGTACCCATTGTGGAGTATCCCAACAGAGGATATATGTGTCCACGCTGATACGGATTTTCCTATTGTCCATTGTTTCTCGCCAAGGTTGCATCTTGACATTGTCCGGTAGATGAAGATCTTGAGGTATCATTTTCCAACTATGCCAGGGGATGTTGTACTGGGTGTTGAGCCATAGGTATACTACTTTAAGATATCTTAAGTCTGGAAGGTAGGTATGGTAGGGGGACATGTTTTCTAGAGATTGTAGGGGAGGGAGTTGTTTCTAGGTATCTATCAAGAACTGTGCACTTCTTCCATTTCTTACTTCCTAGAAAGCTTGTTTTTTAATGAGTGGGTGATTGTGCCAGGCTGCATTCTAAATGTTGGAGCCTTGGATCTAATCATTGAGCCTTATGAGCTCTTCTTGTTGTAGACCCAGAGTATATTTTTTCCGCCAGAGTCAAGCCCAAATTTCATGAGGATATTTGAGCCACCGCCACCAGATTTTTTCTCCCATTATGCTATTAAGGTTCCCAGGGTCATAGAGCCCCAAGCCCCTTAGGGTTGTGGTTTTGAAAATCTTATCCCAGCTGAACAAGGCCTAGGTTTTTCCCTGTTTGTGGCCATTCTAGAGGAAGTTCCTATGAATATTCCTTATGATTTTTATTATAGCTTGTGGGGCCGCCAGAGCTGAAAACATGTAGGTTGGGATGGCTTGAAGCACCGATTTCAGGAGGACAAGCCTTGCAGGGAGGTTAAGGGTTTTGAAGGTCCAGAAGCTGAGGCGATTGGAGATTGATAGGATAAGGGAATTCCATGAGGTATTACGATATACTGAGTTTGTGAGGGGCAATCCAAGGTATTTGGATGGAAGGGAGCACTGGGGTATGTCAAGGAGATGTGAGATGTGTCGTTGAACTATTGTTGGTGTGTTGAAGAAGAAGAGTTGTGATTTCTCAGGATTAAAATTGTTCCTAGAGGCTTCACTAAAATATGAGAATATAGGGCAAAGTTTAGTTTCTTCCCTGGAAGTGGGGGTATTCAGGAGCACAGTATCATCAACAAATTGATTGTGGGAGGCTACTAGTTGGAGCCCATGAATAGAGAGGCTTTGTATGGTTCCATTGGTGATTGAGGCAGATAAATACTACCCTAACCCTTCCACCATGATCACAGGGAGGAAAGGTGAGAATGGGTCTCCTTGGTGTATGCCTCATGAAGGGGAGAAGGGGTTAGAGGGGACCTCGTTAACTAAGATGGAGAAAAAGGTAGAAGAGGTGAGTTTCATGATCTAGTCTATCCAATCTGAACTAAACCCAAAGGCTAAGAGGACTGAATGCATGTAATTCCAGCTTAGTTTAACAAAGGCTTTAGAAAGATCAAGTTTTATGAGCATACTTGGGGTGTAGGTGGTCTTGAGCGAGTGGATTATTTCATGCACCAGAATTATGTTTTCCATGATGTGTCGCCCCTCCACATAGCATGATTGTTCCTTGGAAATAATGAAAGGGAGTATAGGTTTGAGTCTGAGATCTATCACTTTTGTTATTATCTTGTAGATGACATTGCAGAGCACAATCAACTGAAACTTCTTCAGATTGGTAACATGCTCCTCTATAGGGATCAGAGTGAGGAAAGTGCCATTAAGAGCTGACGGTACCTACTTTGAGGTTCTGGATTCCTCCACCAGTGCACAAACCTCTTTACGAACCATCGACCAATAGTAATGGAAGAAATCCATGGTGAAGCCATCCGGCCCAGGGGCCTTACCCAGTGGAATTTCCTCAATGGTCTGGTCCACTTCTTCTTGCGTGATCAGTCTTATGAGGGAAACATTTTTCTTTGCAGTGATAAGGGTGGGGATATGCTGAGTGATTCTTTTGATGGTTGGTGTCCTATCCATAGGGGGTTCTGACAAAAGTTGTTTGTAGTATCTTACCAACTCCTATTCTATGTTTGCATGGTCCATAAGAGTGTTACCCTGTGAGTCCTCAACCTTTTTTATGTGATTTATGTACCTTCTGTGGATCATGGAGTGATGGAAGAACTTTGTGTTTTTTTCTCCCTCAAGCCATTGAAATCTATATTTTTTCCTCCAAAGGATCTCCTTTTGTTTGTGTCTTTCCTCAAGTTTCTTATTGAAAGTCATTTTCTCCTGTAGCAAGGCTTCTGAGTAGCCCAAGACCATGGACTCTCACTGTACCTCCTCTAGACATTGTTCTAGGGATTTGTTTGCAAGAAAAATGTCCCCAAAAGAATTTTTGTTTCAGTCCCTTATTTGTTGTTTGAACTTCTTCAGGCACTATTGGAATTTTTACATCCGCATTCCATGTTCAATTTCTTCACTGGCCCACCAAGTTCGGGAAATTTCTGAGAAGTATGGGTGGGTTAGCAAAATTTCTCAAGCGAAAGGGTTTGAACTTTGGTGTTGCCACTGTAGAAATTTCGATACAAATTAATGTATTCCTGCGATTCTCCTGATCTAACAAGTTTCGCTATTGTTAAATACAGAATCGCTTCTACTATTACTTTTGCGGAAGCAATTAAACCACGATCACAACCACAATGCACAAAGTGAAATATCAATAACACACAACATAGATGTTTTACCGGGAAAGCGTAAAGCTAAAAACCCCACTATCACATATTATGTATATCATGAATCATGAAACAATCTCATACAAAACTCTAATCCAAGAGCTCTCAGTACAATACAATCGTCTCACACTGTCATACACAAATTAACAAATACATGTGCCAATTCATGTGTCCAGATAGCCTGCCTCCTCTGCACAAACTCTACAATCTGAATTCTCACAATGAATCGAATGAATCGTTTGCACATGCTCATAAGCAGATCCACTGCATGTGTGAACAAATCACAACTGATAGCCAAATCTCCCTTTCATTTGTTATCTCAACTGGTGTCCATTGGAATGACATGCATGTAGTTAACTGTGGCGAATCTTCAGTTGCATGAGAGTTAACTGATTGTGAATTAATGAATAATTAATTCACTGAACTCACACTAATACAACTAAGCTTAACTCACTTAACTACACTTGTAATTCTGTTACAATTCCAAATCACTCAGTTATGAAAGAGATAATAGATTAATATTTATTGTCTAATTTAATTAAGGGAAAACTAAATTAGACACATGTTTCTTGTTGACTTTTCAACACTCCCTCTCAAGAAGAAAGGAATTATCCTTCACCCCAATCCTTTCTCTATGATATTTGAATTTGCTTCTGGTGAGCACCTTCATCAGAATGTCCACATCCTGATCTTCCGTAGGAATGTATTGAAGCAACATGATCTTTCGTTGCACACAATCTCTGAGATGATGATATCGGATATCTATATGCTTAGATCTGTCATGAAACATGGGATTAATAAAGAGTTTAATGCAACTCTGATTATCACAATAAATCATTGTCATATCTAAGTGAGAACCAAACAAACCAACCAAGATCTTCCTCATCCAGATACCCTCACATGCAGCTTGGCTCGCTGCCATGTATTCCACTTCCACTGAACTAAGTGCCACAGATCTCTGTTTCCTGTTGTACCAAGAAACAACTGTAGATACGATACAAAAGATCCCTCCTGATGTTCTCTTTCTATCCGTTGGGCTGCCTGCCCAATCTTCATTCGTGAAGCCATTCAAATTCACCTCATCCGTCTATCTATACCATAATTCATGCTTATATGTGCCCTTCAGATGTCTCAGGACATGCTTCCCCAACTTCCAAAAGAGTTTGGTAGGCTTAACCATCGCTTGACTTAGCTGGTTAACCGCATAGCAAATGTTCGGCCTCGTATTCACTAAATACATTAGCAAACCTACTAAATATCGATAGACAGTAACATCCACTACCTCTCCAGAAGTAGCATCCTCTTTCCTCCAGTTTCCTAGAAGAGGAGTATCCATGGGTTTGCAGCCCTCCATGTGAAACTTACCCAATATCTCTCCTGTATACTTTCCTTGAGACACAAAAAGTTCACCATCTCGCTGCCATATTTCCAAACCAAGGAAATAATGAAGAAGGCCCAAATCCTTCATCTCAAACTCCTTTGCAAGGTCCTCCTTGCATTAGTGTATCAGCTACTCATCACCAGCAAGTATTAAATCATCAACATAAAGCACGATGATCAAAATCTTACCCTCCACCACAAATTGGTATAGGTTTGCATCCGCTTCACTTTTGGTGAAGCCCAATCCGATGAAATAGTTGTCTATCCGAGTGTACCAAGCACGGGGTGCTTACTTCAGCCCATACAGTGCTCTCTTGAGTCTGCACACATGTGACTCTTTGTCAAAGGTCTCAAAACCTTCTGGCTGCTCAATGTACACTTCTTCCTCAATGATCTCATTGAGGAATGCAGTTTTCACATCCATCTGATGAATGCGCCAGCCCATCTGCGTTGAGAGTGCAAGGATGGATCTTATGGAAGAGTACCTAGTGACAGGTGCAAAGGTCTCACCATAATCTATCCCCTCGATCTGTGAGATGCCCGAGGCCACAAACCTAGCCTTGTATTTCTCCACACTCCCATCAGCAGCTTGCTTTACCTTGTAGATCCATCTTGAACCTACCACTGATTTATCAATTGGTCTTGGGACAATATCCCATACACTATTTTTGACAATGGAGTCATACTCCTCTACCATAGAATCAACCCAAGTGGGGTTCTGCACTGCTTCTTGAGAGGAAGATGGTTCAGTCACAATACATTTGCTCATAAGAGCCATGTATCCATCAAATCGATCAGGAGACTGTCTCTACCTGCGCTGTGAAATAGGGGCTCCTATATTCTGTGCAACATCTAGTCTCAATCTATCAGCTTTCGTGGTGCTCTTTCTGCCATTTCTGATGGATGGCTCTACTTCAGAGGTTTCCTCCACTCTATGAACCTCTTCATGTGGCTGATCCACATCTTGAGACTCATCCTTGGGAACCAAAAGTTCATGTTTTGCATGCAAGTCTAGCTCCCTCTCAAGTGACAACCGCATGGCTTTCCCCTCATTGAAGTTTATATCCCATTTCATAACAGTCATCTTACTATTCGGCAAATACACACGATAATTATGGGGTGTTTCTGTGTACCCCACAAATATCCCAACTTCAGCAGTCGGTTCCAGCTTCTTCCTGGCATCCTTGTTTACATGCACATAAACAGATGAACCAAAAATTTTAAAATGAGAAACATCGGGTTTCTTACCAGTAAAATCTTCTTCAGGTGTACTCATGCCAAGTACTCTATGAGGACAATGGTTCTGCACATAAACCGCAGTATTGCATGCTTCTTCCCACAAATGCAATGGTAGGCCCTGATCATGCAACATTGCTTGTGCTGCACCCACGATCATTCTGTTCTTTCTCTCCACGACCCCATTTTGTTGTGGGTTATGAGGCGCTATGAGTTCTCTTCGAATTCCTTCTCTGCTGCAAAATTCTTTGAATTTTTTAGAGATGCATTCTCCACCTTTATTGCTCCTTAGAACTTTCACTTGCTTCCCCGACTCTTTCTCCACCAATGCTTTACACTCACAGAACTTTGAGAATGTTTGATCCTTCTTCTGCATGAAGAATATCCAGCATTTACGAGAAAAGTCATCAACAAAAATAACATAATACCTGTGTTTTGCTGTTGAAGCAACCGAGAATGGTCCACACACGTCTGTGTGA
>ML784785.1:87187-99014 GCA_009831015.1 Picea engelmannii | reverse complement strand
AGCAAAGAAAGAATGGAAAGCTCTAAAAAGCAGTCGGATGGGATTGAAAAAAGGGTTACAGGGATAGTCAGGACAACAGAGTGTCGCACGATGAAATTTCATGTTTCAGAATTTTTAAGTGCAAAATGTGTAAAACAGAAGAGATCATGATGGGGCAGTTGAGTGATCGGTTTGTGTATTTGTGGAATCCTGCCAAAGTGGCTAAGTATGGAACAGGGAAATTGCTAATTGCATATGTGGCAATAATATCTTATATATAATTTCCAATTGCTAATTGCAAAGGGGCGCGGATACATAAAACAACGACTATGAACTGAATATTTCTTCAACCCACCAAATCGACGATTCGCCAAAAAAATTCGAACAAATAGCGAAGTATAGAAAGTGGATAGACGGGCTTCAAAATGGGGTGACAATAGGTCCACTAAATATGCGAGGACTTGAAAGTTTTCAATGCAAAAATGTGCAGCACAGAAAAGGGCATGATAGGTGGACCGTAATACGGAAAAGTGTATGATCTAAGAATGGTTGAAACTTTGAATATCTGTCAATTTGTATATACTGGAGCTCCGAATGCTATTTGGAGGTCACGGAAAAGTAGAATTGCAATGTTGACCCAACCAGCGCGCAAGTTTGCTTGTCAATTTGTATATGGCAGAACTCTGGGTGCCAGTTGTGGGACAAGGAACAATAGACGGTCAATTTAAAGAAAGGGGAAGCGGTCGTTGGAAATGAAAATGCGTGAATTCGTGAAGCTACAGACCAACGCATTATCGGGAAAAAAACGATTAAGTAACCAGGAAGAGAAACTAGAGGGAATAAAAGAGTGGGAAAATAGAGAGGTGGAAGGCAATTTTCGTAAGCACAAATTGGTTTCAAAGAAGCGCCATCGTTGCAAAACCATGATCTACTAATTGTCAGCAAATGTGTTGTTGAAGATTACATTTTATTGCAATGTATGCCTACATCTATGTTTTTGATACATTATTCCATGACTGTAACATATCAACTTAACTATTAAATTTCTTTTTCTACTAATTGCCAGCAAATGCTTTGTGGAAGATTAGATTTTATTGGAACATGTGCGTGTAACTGTGTTCTTCATACATTCTACCATCAATGCAACATATTAACTTAAGTATTAAACTTATTGCATTATGGGTTGTTAGCATTAAAACTTAATAATTGCATGTTTAGAAACAAGAACAACGATTTTGCTGCAACATTGTACATTGATATTAGTAAACAAAAGATCGAAGAAGCATGAGAGCACCGAACCATGCCAATTAGAACATGCGTTAAACCCAGAAAAGAGGAAGCAACGACGAGTGCAAGGCAATTTTTTTTAATAGAAAATCCATTTAAAAAAAAAAAAAAAAACATCAAGTACTGTACATCTATGCTTAGAAATTGGACCCAGTTCTTCGGGATAAAACATTGAAGGTATCTGCGACAAACACAGGCACAGGTTCTACAATATGCAAGATTCTTGGAGTTTTCTCGTTGATGAATCATCCTCTGCTGAAATTAATATTTTTCAGAAGCTTTTCCTTAGAAAGAAGACGAAAACGGTTGCAGGGCAAGTGGAATAGCCCATAGCTGAAACCACCTCTGCACAGTCCAAAAAAATTCAGTAGCACAACTTACATGTGCAATTGCAGAGGCCCAAATTAGTCCATTCTAGGCAAAAGGAGATGACTAGTAGGAAAATCCGTGGTAGGAGTGAGACTTTTGGACCTGATGCCTGAAAATGTTAAACAATATTTTTTTGGCTTGAAATATATCTTTGGGAGCATCAACATATCATTTCTTTACATTGAAACTCTTCCGCCCAGAACAGACTAATTTGGAACTCTGGAATTCCTACTTTCGCGGTGCAAAGTGGCTGTTGCATTCACCGTCAGTTTCTTTTCTGAAACTCCTTTTGGTGTTGTCATGACTACGATCACCAAGTCGGGAAGGTCTATTCATTATGGTTGATTTCAATTTGGGCGCAGGAGTGGGAAGATTCTCTGCATTTCCATCATCCATTTCCGTATCATCGTCCATCAGATCATCTTCTTCCGTCTCGGAATTCATGGCATCAACTTCTGTGATAGAAATGATTGCAATTGGGAAGGCTCTCTGACCATCCAAGGTTGCGATGGAATTCTTTGGATTGAAATATATCTCTCAGTGTACCAAGAGACCATCTCGTTTTTTTCCTACTGGGCGAAGGGAGATGAATAGTAACAATATGCCCTGGAATAGTGGAACCTCTGGCCATTATTCCCCAATGTGTTTACTGTGTGGAGAGAATTGCTACCAAAAGTTATTTAGAATTTTCATTTGGTCGAGATGATGTTTGAAATGAAAATCGGGGAGGGATAATATAAGCCTCCGCAAATTATGGTTTAATGCATATCAATGGAATATATCCTCAAGCCCTTCGCTGATCAATGACAATTTTCAGGGTTCATACGGAATGAGTTGTGACCATCACATCTCACTAATTGCACAATTAGAAAAAAATGTGAGTGTGGCGGTGACGAATTTCTTAAAAGCACCAACCCGTCAACGCACAAGAAAACAATATTGCATGGCCTTTGAAATGAATACTTGGAAAGGATAACTTGCTTCTGGTCAAATCTTAGTTTAATTCGTACTAATGACAAATCTTCTCCAGACTTTCGGACATTAATGACAGTTTTAATAGTTGTTGCAAGATGGCTACTAGCATTAAAGATTAATTATTGCGTATTTGGAAACAAGTATGAAGGCGACAACAATGGCAAAACCGATTCCAAGAAATACCAAATTATGAAAAGAAATCGGCCGAAGATATACCCAGGGCATGTGAACAACCGATAGTTCTTGGCCTGGCGGGCTGAAAATTGAGCCTCTATTGTTTTGTGTCCTACAAATAGCACCTACACTTCTGCGATATACAAATTGACATGTGGACTTGCGGGTTGGTTGGTTCAACATTGCATTTTTTTGTCCTTAGGGATTCCGTATTAATTCCATAATTAGCCACTTTTTTGGATCAGGGGTTCTCAGGTTGGCGGACAAAAAATTGGGCATCTATTATTCCACGCTCTACAAATAACAGTGACAATTCTGCGATATACAAATTCAGAACCTGACCTGTGCTAAATTATTACTGTTAAATTTTTATATTGTCGAATTTAATTATATGAGAAAGTTTACACAATCTGTTCGACCGAGTGATATAAAAGTATTTCGACAAACAAGCCATATAAAAAAGAGTCATTCCATACCTAGGTAGTTTTTTTTATCGCGGGTTGGCGGCCTCGCGGGATGAAAAAAGAGTCTCTATTGTTCTGTGTCCTACAAATAGCACCCAGAATTTTTCGATATACAAATTGACAGGAGGACCTACGAGCTGTTTTGTTGAATATTGCATTTGATCACGGGTTCGCAGCCCGACGGGCTAAAAATTAAGCATCTATTGTTCTATGTCCTATAAATAGCACCTATAGTTCTGTGATATACAAATTCGCACGCGGACTTGTGGACAGTTTCTATATAAAGTATGGAATGAGATTTTATACAGCATATGCGGATCCCTCATTCCATACTTAGGCAGTTTTTGGATCGCGGGCTCACGGTCTGGCAGGCCGAAAAGAGAGTCTCTATTGTTCAGTCTCCTACAAATAGCACCCAGACTTCCACAATATACAAATTGATGGTGTTCTAGAACATATGTGGATCCCTTATGGCAGGCTAAAAATTAAGTATCTATCATTTTGTGTCCTACAAATACCACCTAGACTTCTGTGTCTTACAAATAGCACTTAGAATTTCGCGATATACAAATTCACACGTGGACTTATCGACATAGTCTATATAAAGTATGGAATGAGATTTTATACAGCATATGTGGATCCCTCATTCCATACTTAGGCATTTTTTGGATCGTGGGCTCGCAGCTTGGCTGGTCGAAAATATAGTCTTTATTGTTCCGTCTCCTACAAATAGAACCTAGACTTCCGTGATATACATATTGATAGTATTTTAGAACATATAAGGATCCCTCATTCCATACTTGAGCACTTTTTGGATCGCGGGTTTGGGACCTGGTGGACTAAAAATTAAGTATCTATTGTTATGTGTCCTACAAATAGCACCTAGAATTCTAGATATACAAATTGACATGCAGACTTTTAAACATAGTCTCTATATAAAGTATGGAATGAGATTTTATACAACATATGCGGATCCCTCATTCCATACTTAGGCAGTTTTTGGATTGCGGGTTCGCGCGCTAAAAATAAAGTCTCTATTGTTCTGTCTCCTACAAATAGCACCCTGAGTTCCGTGATATACAAATTTATTGGTGGACACGGGCTAGCTAGCTGAACATTTCACTTTTATTGTCCCATAGCGATCCCGTATGAATTTCAAATTTAACGGGTTTTTTTTATCGGGGGATCTCGGGCTGACGAGCTAGAAATTGGACGTCTATTGTTCTGCACTTTACAAACACATTTTTCTAGAACATATGTTGATCCCTCATTCCATACTTCGACAATTTTTGAATCACAGGTTCATGACCTGGCAAGCTTTAATTAAGTATCTATTGTTTTGTGTCCCACAAATAACACCTAGACTTCCGCGATATACAAATTGACACGCGAACTTGTGTACATAGTCTCTAAATAAAGTATGGAATGAGATTTTATACAGGATATGCGGAGATCCCGTATGAATTTCATATTTAGCGATTTTTTTTTATCGAGAGCTCTGGGGCTGGAGGATTGAAAATTGGGCATCTATTGTTATGCTCTGTACAAAAACATTATTCTAGAACATATGCGGATCCCTCATTCCATACTTGGACACTTTTTGGATCTCAGGTTCATGACCTGGCAGGCTGAAAATTAAGTATATATTGTTTCATGTCCTACAAATAACACCTAGACTTCCATGATATACAAGTTGACACGCGGACTTATGGAGATTGTCTCTATATAAACTATGGATTGAGATTTTATACAGCATATGCGGATCCCTCATTCCATACCTAGGAAGCTTTTGGTTTGCTGCCTGGTGGGCCAACAATAGAGTCTCCATTGTTCCGTCTCCTACAAATAGCACCCAGACTTATGCGATATACAAGTGGATTGGTGGACTCGGGATAATTGGCTGAACATTGTAGTTTTATTCTCCCGTAGCGATCCAGTATGGATTTCGTATCTAGGGATTTTTTTTTTATCGGGTCTGTGGGGCTCGCGGGCTGAAAATTGGGCATCTATTGTTCTGCGTTGTACAAACACCAGACACATATCTGTGATTTACAAATTGACAAACGAACCTGTGGGTTGCGTCGCTCAATATTGCAGTTTTCATTGTTCCTTGTTCTCTGAATAGCCCTCGGAGTTCCATGATATACAAATTGACAGATGGACTTGAGGCCATTGTTTACAGATACTAATCCCTATCAACTATCTAACATATCTAAAATCATGATTTTCAACACTAAATTATTAATAATAATTTTTGCTATTGCATAATTTAATTAAACGAGAAAGTTTGTACAATCTGGTCGGGCGACTGATATAAAAGTTTTCCGACAAATGAGAAATACATAGAAAACATGTACTTTTAGAAAGTATGGACAAGAGATTTTATAGAGCATATGCAGATCTGTCATTCCATACTTGGGCACTTTTTGGATCGCAGTTTCTTGGCCTGGCGGGCTGAAATTTGAACCTCTTTTGTTCGGTGTACTGCAAATACCACCCAAACTTTCGCGATATACAAATTGACTGGTGGACTTGCGGATTCGACATTTGGCGAGTTCAAGATTGCAATTGTTAAGCAATGCTCATCTTATCTAACTTCAGCTAAAAAAATTATTTTCAGATAGTAAAATATTAATATTAACTATTGTTATTGCACAAGTGAATTGCATTAAATTATTAAATGATGTTAAATCACTTATTTTTTTTAAAATGAAGGAAACACAAGAATTTTTTGGTAAAATTCTATCACTGCAAGCATAACAAGGACCAATTTGAAGTTTAAGGCCCTATTCTTCATATGATATCACAATTTCACTCCGCACAGTGTAGATTCGTTGATTTCAAATTGTTCCAGGATATTAATTTTACCAAGTTCACTAAATAAGCAAAAATTACGAAAACAACAATCAATTTGAATTTTAAGAGCCTCTTGTTGGTATGATAGGACAGTTTCACTTTGCACACTATATATTCGTTGATTTCAAATTATTTCACAACAATAATTTGACCAAGTTCATCGATCAAGGAAATTTGCCAAAACAAGTCACATAGTACATTTGCGTCACAACGCGATAGAAATTATCAGGTGGATCTGCATACCAGCTGGCCAAAAAAAATCAACTATATTGTTCCGTGTCCTCCAAAGAAGAGCTGGAGTTCCACGGTATACAAATTGACAGACAAACCAGATAACCAAGAATGAACCATAGTTTAAACAACCCAAAAGAAAGTTCCTAGAAGGTTCCATTGAGCAGAACCCATCGACCTTTGCACCAAACAATTTGATATACAAAGAAAAGACGTCGACGCATTCCTTTTCTCTTGAAACAAACATTTATCTGGATGTTGAACAAATATTACAGAGAGGCATGAGGTATTTTCATTTCCTCCCAAAGTTTGATTTAATTTTTTCTTTTTCCCTTCCTCAGCCAATATGCAAAATTGCATTGTCCTCATTTAAAGTGAATTTGCTCTGTATCTGAAGTTGCCGCAACATATAGACATTGCTTGTCTTTTTGTGTAAATGCGTTTCATACGACAACTCTGCCAATTTAGGAAGCACATTTTGTAACAAAGGTTTCCTAACCAAACGTTGCACAGTTGTGTTTCCCACAGTTCAGATAACACTATTGATGTAATTTCCATAAATATATGGACATTTTTCATCACATCGTAGACAATCAATCGTATCATCATTTATCAAAGAGGAAGTAGAAGCAACGGAATGGCATTTTTCACATACAGGCTCAAAGGGGGTCGAGTACACATTGGTTGCAACTAAAATACCTTCAACTTGGCAACACGAGAAAAGGGATTAATACATTGAACAATATAATACAACTGCATCCCCCCCTCCCCTGTAAAACAAAAAAGAAAAAGTAAACAGGTGCAGAAATTTGTTGAAGGCTATTTCTATAAGCAAAGTGAGGATGATTTTATGGATGTATATGCACAACAATTGTAGAGATAGCTATTTTCTCCAAATCCTCTACTATATATGCTCGCAACTCTGTTACAAACATTGCTTGGGTTGTCTGAAAGATCATTTCTCTAGCATCCTTCTTCTTTGCTATATTTTTGAAAAACATAAGTGGAATCTGCCCTCTATGCAATTGTTGTTCCATTGATGAAAACAAATCTGAATACGTATTGAACAATTGTAGCTGCAACATGGAACAGTGCAATATTTGTGTAACTTATCCCACATATATGCAGACACGAAAGTTAAGAACAAAATTGAATATGAAAAGCGGTACCATTGCCTTGTCGTTGTCCGATTGTCCATCCTTTATATGGAGAATGCGTTGCGACCCAAATTTTCTCGCCAGTGTCACAGTAGCCCCAATCATTCCGATTGGGTAGATATGAGTGCTTTGTGAAAGGTGCCTGATAGTCGAGTCTGGGAGGAAGCAATATTTTGAACAAATAGCATGAATTTTTTCCACAATACTTGTTTCATTGAGCAAAATAATTCGATCGCAATCACCACGGTCATATATTGTTTTGGAAAATACATTAAAATTTGTAATGGATATCCCATTACGCGACAATATCTTTTCTGCATGTTTCTGGACAAGTTGTGGAGGAACAGTGAGTGTGACTTTCATCATGGCGTCCTTGTGTGTCATATGAACACTCATAATGGATCTACTTTTGTTTTCCTTGTCCAAGTAGGTGGTATAGACAACCATTATGTCCTCGACGAACAATTGTCTAGTTTGGTGGCTGTTCAAGCCCTCTATTGACAGTACTTTGGATGTCACAACTTTAGACATGATGACATTTTTTGAACAGAAAAACTAAAGTGAATGGTAGTGTGCTACAGGTACACGAATAGTATTGATGAACTATGGAGCCTCAGTTTCGCAACCACACCTTTTGGTCTGTGGAACATGCATCACGTTCGACATTTCGCTTGTACTTGTTGATAATTCTTGTGAGCTGGAAACCATGTATTGCAAATGGCATCAACATATCCTCCATGCCATAGTTAAATATATAAAACACGAAATTTGTTTAGTAAACATAGTAAGATCACACCGTATGCATATTTACCTTTGGCCTTGTCGGTCTGGTGATGTCTAGGATGATCGAATGCTCATGGTTGTCTCACTAGTCCAACTTTTTCCGATGCAAGCATGTGCAGATGAACATTAGGAGTAAACAAATATATGCATTGTATATTGTCCATTGGAAGGACCAAATAATCGTAAAACTGTATGCATCTTAATTTTTTAACTGGAGAAATGTTTAATAGTAAACAGGGAGTAACCGCGGGTCACCATGGCCAATGTGTATATCACGGACCCCCATAAGCCAGGGGAGAAATCTTCAACCTGCCAACCTGGCAGCCACAATCGACAAAGTGGGTAACTATGGAATAAGATAGAAGCAGGACCACATATGTCAGACCGTTAGTCCACCAACCAGCGCACAAGGGAATTTTTGGAAACCACACTAAGAAGATGAATTAGAAAACAAAAGGGATAATAGAAAATGGAAAAAGTAAAAATAGGGAGCGTAGAAAGGTCCATTACTGTGAATTCATCGTTTTCAAGTCTAATATTATATGCTCCCTCCTGGTTTGTATATTTAATTTACCGGCACACTTGGTATACCTTTTAGAAGATTGTACCACAGAGCCCTCTGCTGTTGCACAAAAGAATTCATCTCCCTATCCAAGCAACCTGTTTTTTCCAAGGCAGTAACGTCGAAGATGCAATCGAGATGAAGGCAAGTTAGTACGAAAACAAACATCTAAAAGAAAAAGAAAAAAGGTCTATTTACTCGCCAAAGAGTCCTTCATCCTATCCAACGATTTGGTTTTTTTAAATGCAGCAATGCAGCGCAAACACAACGGACATAAACTAGCTTGGTATGCAGGAAGGAACATATGTAACCAAGATAACTTACCATGTAGGAAGACACACAACTAGTTTAACACATATACAAACCATGAATGAAATAAAAAACAATGCAATATGAAACAACAGTACAAGCATGCACCTTTCTATATCCTCTTCAGTCGATGCAGTCAAGATTCCCTCCTTTTCTCCAGCTACTCTGTTTGTTTCAATGTGGGAACCCACAAAATTCAATGTACATCAATGGAAGATGGTATTCACTGGAGAACAAGCAATATGTAGATACAGCAAAACTGACTCAACGAACAGTTTACAAAGGCAGAAACATGAACCTTTGCTCTTCTCTATCCATGGGTGTAAACGTCTAGCTTTTTTTCCCTGGCCAAAATATATTACAAGGAAGAAAATATCACGCAATTGCATGGCCGCAACTAAATGATTTCTGGTTTTCCCTGGCAATTCATCAAGATATTCCCTTTAACCATGTTCTTTATCCTCTACACAGACTGTTGTGCCCATGTTACAAGTTCTCAGTTTTTCGTGAAAACCTACCCAGACATGCTTCCAGACATGAAAATATAATCTTGAAGAATCTTTGCTGCACATATCATATCTCAAGCACAACATAAATTGTATCGTGTGCACACCAGTCTATGTAGAGGAGAAAGAACATGTCATGTCATATCCGCACATCTAACCATACATGGTCTATAAATGTAGGCTGCATACATATGCTTTATCCCAACAAAAAAACAACGGATATTGTAACTTCACATGTAATCCTCCAACAATTTTGTATGCAACTATTTTCTTTCATGGTAGGACTCGAGCAGTAGGAAAATCTCACAGAAATACAAATAACGGCCTCTGCAAAAATGGAAAATAACACAACTGCAGATTGACTGGTGGGTGCAGGGGTTGAACACCTTAGAGCACTCCCAAAAAACAATAACAATCTAAAAAAAAAGAAAAAAAAAGGCTCCAACCACCGTCGCTACACCCCAACCCTGCAAGGCCGAATCAAATAAAAGAAACTAGCAAGGACCAAACCAGCGAGAAAGCACGAAGAGGCCGAAGTACACCCCGAGGGCCCCAAAACGCAAACCCCAGGCAAACAAACAGAACCAACAACCCAGGAACCAACGAACCAACAAAATCCACCGACCCAGTGAACAACATATGTATCTCCAACTATTACCAAACTGCAGTCGAAGCAAAAAATGAACCGAAAATATACAAGGAACAAGCGACTACAAATAAGAAAACATTTTTACTTGCAAACTGCAAACACTGAACAACAAACAAGGAATACAAAATGAAACTATGGCATCAAAACTTACTCCGAAACGATGAAATGCATAAAATAGGTCGAATCGTGAGCGAAACAACAAAAAATAGCAACCGAGAAACCAACGAAGAAGAACCACTCACCGAACCAGTAAACAATGTATCTAGCTTCAACGATTACGAGGATGAAACATACAATGGCATCACCCAACAAACCAACAAATAAGAAGCAGTGACCGAACCAGTAAACATTGTATGTAGCTTCAATGGCAGAACAAGGATGAAACATACAATGGCTATTGAACTGGCATGTACTCCGAGAACCATATTTACATAAACATTTAAGACTCTCGGGCTGTCTAAGGACCTCGCGGTATGCAAACATTTAAGCTGTCATGAGTGTTGGAGAATGTCACATCATGTAAACATTTACGTTGTCAGGCCTATTGAGGCATCTTAGAATAAGTATCAATAAATTTCAAGAAATATACAAAGCTTGGATATGAAAACATTTCAATATGCTTAGTACATATCAAAACTAACGGATATATTCGGGTAGCAGAAAATGCTAATACAAACATTCTAACTAATGTCATCATTAATTGACCTTCAAGCAATATATAGAAAAAATATATATTAAAACATTCTACTAGAAAAAAGTTTGGATATGTTGCCATACACTGCATTGGGAATAGCTAAGCAGGCAATAAGACCTCCAATCTCTTAGCCAATCAGATCAGTACATTTATATTTATAAATTTATATTTATATAGCTAAATTTTAATAAAAAAATAACAAAACTGAGAAAGTTTACACAACAACATTTCAAATCTTGATCTTGATAAAGTATAGCTGCAAGGAATAACATTGAAAAAACCTAAAATTTGGAGAACATTTATTTCAACGTCCAACTGTTGGACAACGACATTATACTGCTTTTGGGTAAACTCATTGGAGACCCCATACAATGTGACTCCCTTACGAGTTAGGAGTAGAATACTCCAGTATCAGACATTCACAGTAACGATACTTTCTCGACACTGCCTGTCAAGTTTTTAACAAATAAATATTCCAAAAGAAATACAAATTTAACAAATAAAAAAGGTTTTACGTAACAACGAATAAATTATAGCCTGGTTGCAACATCAACAGAAGAGAAATAAGAGGAATAAATTGTATCCCGGTACGTGCATATTCGCAGCTACTTCCGTTTTGGTTTGATCAATTGACGATACGGCAATATTTCCTGATCTCCCCCTGCGACCCTGTCAACACATCTATCGTTCCCATCTTCACCATTGCTCTCCCAAACTTCTTTCTCCAAACGGACGGATACTTCGAGTTGATTTTCACCATTCTGGATGTGGATGGACTCGACATCAATGTTTGATCAGAGGTCAACACTCCACGCTTTACTTGAAGATCCAA
>ML784785.1:39467-58366 GCA_009831015.1 Picea engelmannii | reverse complement strand
TATGTAAAGCTCCAATGTATTTGAGTAAAGTTTCTTGAGAAGACAAATCTACTCCCAAAACCAAAGCTCTTCTCCTAAATTCTTGAGTAAAGCTTTTCACATTCTGTCCTTTAGCTTGTCTAAAATTTTTCCATTCCATAGTATCCTTTTGCTTATACGCCAATGGATAAAATTGTTTTTTAATTGCAACAATAAAATCATTCCAAGAAATTAAAATTTTACCATGCTTCTTCATGTCCTCCTGAGTCTTTGATTCCCACCAAATGAGTGTTGCACTATCCAATCTTAAAGAAGCAAGCTGAATTTTGGTTTCATCATATTGAATTTTTTGTATTCTACAATATACCTCAGCATTAACTAACTTCTCAGCATTAACTTCTCCATTGTATATTGGCAATTCAAATTTTAATGAAGGAATTTGTGAAGGAGTTTTACCATGTCCCTTTGGAGAATTCGGAAGAGGTCTTCAACTGGTAGAAGAAGAAGAAGAATATGGAGGAGAGGGTGGTGGAGAAGCACCATTCCCTCCATTTCCATTTGGATTTTTATCACCGCTGTTTCCCTTATGCTTTGAAGGGTTGGAGCCTTCACCTTGCAACAATGTATTCCTTTCCATTAAGATCTTCATCATCTCTCTCATTTCCATGATAGCCTTTTTGAGATCTTCATCTTCTGCAGGAACACATTCATGACTTTCTTCATGAGCCATACTTGGTGAATGCCTCCTTGAAACTTGCATTGATTGTATATGATTCCTCCTTGAAGGATGAGAACTTGGCTCCACAAGTTGACCTTCTCCTCTTGTGAGTTTCAACCTTGTGAGCATCAGAAAACAAAACACTTGCAAACAATCAAGTCTTCAAAAACCAATGCTCTGATACCAACTTGATCTAAAAATGAAGAAGACTTGTAATCTTGAAAATATTTGCAAGTAAAGTTTATATGTTAAAAGCAAATGGATCAACTTTGCAACACATCATTAATAGGATTTACTCATTTAAGATGCATATAAACAACAGCATAATCAATGAAAATAAACACATAACACAACAAATGATAAAGGAGTTCACCCCTCTCTTGGGCTACTCCAGCTTCCAATGGATCATTTATATTATTTGCTCAAAGTGCTAAAAAATGTGCTTTACAATGCTCAAACTATCAAATAGACTGCTCCAATGGCTTCCGAACGTCCAAAAACCCCTAGCTGGGATTTTTTGGCACCCTGTTTGGCCAAAAAAATGAAGAAGATAGGCTTCCTTGAAGTCTCCCCTTCAAGCTTGTTTTCTTTGCATCTACAAAACGCACCCTTGTTCATTCAACCTAGCACACATGCTATTTAAAGCGTAAAAACCCGACACCGAACACAATCGTGCAAACGGTGCGAACTGTAGGACGGTTATGGGCGCGCTAGCCCCTAATCGCCAAGCTCTTGGGCACATGCGGTCACCATATGACCTCGGGCTAGCACAAAAACTCAACCGTTTTAAACTCCCGCGCTCTTTGTTGTGGTCGCATGCGGTCACACATATAACCACGGGCCAACATTTGAAAACCCTGTGCACAATCAACAGAGGGCATGGTCGTATGGTAGTGTTAGTGCGACCGGGGGTTGGGCTCCATTTGTAACATGACTCCCGTGCATATGGTAATGGTCATATGTATAAACAACAGAACCACGGGTTGGGGCTAAGCCCTGGACCGACCCCCCCCATATACAACATAATTCAAATTGAAATATATTTTAAAACATATGGTTAATAAGGAACACTGTGTGGGCTAGTGGTAGCCCACACTCTACCAAAGCGCGAAACCATAGGGGAGGTCCGGGGTTCGACCCCCATGGACTCCATACAATTTTAAACAACAAACAATACAATGGTGCCACGTGGCAGCCCATGACTGGGCCACGTGGCACCACACCATTAACCAAAATGATGCCATGTGTCACATCACAATTCGACCACATCTGCCAATCAAAAACTGTCGTGTCATCATATGCCACATCAGCGTACGAACATACGGTCTCTTCCACATCATCGTACGACCCCTGCCACGTTAGCCTGTACGGACTGCATAGTCAACATCCTTTTTTTACTTGTTTGACGATTCAAACAGATCGCAATATCTCTTGCTCCCGATGTCCATTTGAAACGAAACAAGTTGTGTTGGGTTTGCAATGACGAGGCCTACGTTCTCGTTCAATTTGAAGTGATTCCAGGCACTTTGAATTTTTGAGCAAAATTTGATCCCCTGATCACTCATCCTCCTCCTCACTACCTGATTCCACTTTAATGTAGTGGATATGTCCCTTTCCCATGCATCTATGCCCTAGGACCCAAGAGTCTCTGCAGAAGAAGCAAAACTTCTTCCTCATCAACTCTCGTCGTGTATCATCATCTAACTTGGGATTTCCCTTCCATTCCGCTTGAGGATTCTTTTGATCCTTGTCTCTATGTGGTATAAAGGGTTTGTTGGAGGGTTTAGTTTTTGGCATTGAATCCACCAAATCTCTAGTGTGTCAGATGACATCCTGTAAGGTATGAGGCTGGTAGGCCTTCACCCATCCTCTCAAGGGTTCTGTCAGCCCTTTTGTGAATAGCATGACCAATCAGGGCTCGGATTTTTCTTTCACTGCCACTACTACCCTATGAAACTCTGAGATGAATGCCTTTGCTACGCTAGTTTGCCTCAACTGAGCTAGATATCTGAAATGGATCTCTGGATTCCTCCTGTCAAATATATCCATGAGTCTCTTTGTGAACTCTGTGTAGGAGGTGGTGCGACTATGACCCAATGTCACCAATCCATGATACCACCACTCGTGTTCCTCACTCTCCAAGTGTAGGGTGGCGAAACTGATGGCCTCTGACTCGTTCATCTGGTTGAGCTTGTAGTAGGTGTCTAGTTTCTGTACCCAAGATCTGGCGGTGCATTTGGACGATCCGTCAAAATAAGGTATGGTGAGTTTACCAAATTTCCGGATGAAATCAATGTTATGCCCCTGTTATTGTTGTTGTTTTGGCCCTCCCCTCTGTGGCTCTCTGGGGCAGTTCCTGAGTCTGAGTCCACAATACCCAACTAAGTTCATATCCTGTTGGAATTCATGGCCCAATGCTACATACTCTCTCCGATACTCTACAATGTCCTCTACATGAGTGGGCGGTCTCTGCACTATCAGCGTCGCGCTCTTCTCTTCTATCTGCTTCTTTGTGTGTCTCTTCCTCTTCCTCTAAACTAGGAGGGAAGGGAGGAAATTTAGGCCTATCCCTTCTTTCCCTATGCCTGTTGTAAGTGACATATTCATCATCTACGTGCTCACAACCATCTGGTTCTTCTACTATATTCATTGTCTTTAGTCATAGGATGGCAGGACTAAAGCTCTGATATCACTGTAATTCCCTAATCCCGCTGATCAAGATATTTTCTACTGATCTATTTTTCTGTCTTGCAGATATGATACACTAGGGGTTTGTGGATGCGTTTCAGCTATGTGTTTGAGATCTTGATGGTTATTTCATGTGCATGTGGGTTTTTGCATGTGCATGTTGGTTATTGCATGTGCATGTTGCATATTTATGGTTTTCACAGCATATAAAGGATGCATGCAGAAGTAAAGAACATCAATTTCCCAATATCATGTATTATATAGATCAAGCATGGAAATACAATAGCCTACTGGAAATATAGAATATAAATGTCAGCTAGATCTCATGGATCATCACTGGAATACAAGCAAATAACATAAAAATACCCGTGATCAGAAGTTGATAGTAGATCTGATGCATGCACAGATAGATCGACAAAATATGCAATTCCGGAGAAGTACGGTAACCCTTACCAGCTGGAAAACTCATCTGGAAGAATGGACCATCAGAATGCACTGGAAACGGCTCGAATAGAAGCGTCATGGCCTCTAGACTAAAATGGATGAGTGTCGGATCTCATATCTGATCTTTGAAGCACTGGATCTGGACCTTTGGGGGGTTTCTGCACCTCCCGGGACACTGGATGCGCCCCAAAGGATTCCACCAACGAAATCTGATGCTATATGGATCAAAACGATCGTCTTGCCAAATGTGGAACTAGGTCAAAAGGAATTGCTCAGATCTACTCTGATACTCTGCATGTAACCCCAAATGTCTGTCTGAAAGAGCTACACCCTAAATGACTGGATGAGGCGATATCAAAGATTCCATTGTTATAATCCAACGATATATGGCTCAATAGAAGCGCCCTAGCTGGATATCAAATGGGTTGGAAGGAAACTACAATCTGAACTCGAATTTCGTGCAACTCTCCAAACCCTCAAACTGACTTGCGCACTCTACAATGATACTCCTGAAAAGTAAGGTGAAATACTTGGATGGTATCTCCGATGGGCTAGGGTGCGTCTTTCAACACCAAAACCGATCAATGGTGGTGGTTTCCTCCAGAAATCCAAAAAACAGTAAGGTCGGCTCTCTTCCTCCTCTAGGAACTCTCAACATCAAATCATAACAATGAATAATGAGGAATTAGGTCAAATGCCTCCCTTTATACCTTTCCCAAACTAATTCACTATTGACCTCACTTAAGATAGGCACTTTTCCTCCTAAGGTGAATAATTAATTAATTAAGTCCCCCTTTAGCACCTTTTCAGTCTAATTCTTCGTTGACTTAGGATTAAGTGACTTTTCCTAAGTATTCTGGCTTAATTCATTGTTTATCCATCAATTCCTCCTTATTTCTCCATCTTGGTCCCTGTTTGTGCCTGACTATAGTCTATGGGAACACATAGACTACTAAGTCACTCCCTGCTGGCCTACTCTTGGGAATGGGACATCACACGTTGTACTAGAAATGAAAGTCTCAGTAGCACCAAGATCTATCAAAATACTAAGGGTCTGGTCAGAGATAGTACCTGACGTCTCGAGCACATTCAAATGGTTCTCTGCCTAGCAGTTATTCACCACTGCATGAATTCGATGGGCCTTACCGAAATCTCCCACGATAGAGGGTCTAACTGATCCATATGCTCTAGTCCTCTCCACTAGGAAGTCGCAATGGTAGTGTGGCTCCCCACATTTCCAACACCACTTCTTCGGTCCAACACTCCTGGTACCTGAAGTAGAAGTTGACAACCCACCGACCTAGAATCTTGGTCTATTCTGCTGAACAGGCCTAAACTGTTGTTGTTGTGGTCGACGTTGCTGCTGATGTTGTGGTCCCCGGTAAGGAGTCCACTACTGAGGCACTGGTCGCAGAGGTGTAGTGAAAGTGGATTCCCTCTGGAAGCCACGATATCCTGGCGTATGTCTAGTTGGTGCCTGATGTTGCAATGCACTGGATGACACCTCCCTGCCAGCCTCGTTGGAGTCCTGCTCTGACCCCTGCTGATAAGCTCCTCCTCTACTGTGAGGGGCTTATGGATGGCATCATGCAAGGTCTGAGGCATCAGAATCCTAACCTTTTCACATATAATGACATTAAGGCTGAACAAGAACCTAGTGACCTTAAGTTTCCCAATATTAATATGCAGAGCATACCGAAGCAACTCCATAAAACAGGCCTCGTACTCGGGCACTATATGACCGCCATCTCATAAGGCCTTGAACTCGTTGAGATGAAGCTCAATGAATTCCTCTGATAGGTACCTCTCTTCGGAACCATTCCTTGAATAGTTTCCATGACACGTCTTCGACGATCATGTTCAATTGTGGTAGGAGAGTCTTCCACCAAAGAAGAGCGCTCCCCTTCAGTTGAAAGACCGCCATGCAGACCTTCATGTTGGAGGTATAATCGTAATGTGAAAAGCAAATTGCCATATTCTCCAACCATGCCTTGGTGGCTACGCCGTCCAGGGCACCAAAGAACTCGGGAAATTTGACCTTCTCGAGTTTTCGGTGAATGCTACCAGTACCAACCAGAGTGCATGGTGGACCCTCAGGGGGGTGTCGGTGCCCTGGCCTCATATTTGTCCAAATGGATAATTAGTGCCTCAGACATGCACTGAAAAGACCTCATCAGCCCAACCACATCACCCACTGCTATATGCTCCTGCCCGACAACTTGTTCATCTCCATGGGGATTAGACTCCTCAGGTGTGGATTCCACTATAGGCGTCGCGCCTCCTCCCCTAGTACCCCGTCGTTTGACTCCACGATGTACTCTAACCATGATTACCTGCACGAATATAATTCAACTTGATTAACAAAATTATATTCAAATATCATATCAACAAAATCCGTAGTAATCCCAAGTCTCAGGTTGAACCCGCTCTGATACCATATGTAACGACCCCATTGTTAAGACTACAAGCGAAGAAAAAAGTGAGGATTTAAAAAAAAAAAAAGATGAAAACAACAATTACAGCTAAAAAACACATCTGATGGAGAGCACCACACTCGCAGAATAGGCAATGGACAACTATGACTCCATGCATTAGCACAAGAGAAACTAGGTGAAACATGCATAAAACAACAAGGAGAAACGACTACCCGCCCAACACAAACATGACCACGCCTACAAGAAAAGGGACAACATCCCCATCCCAACACAATGGCCTCAATGGCCAATTAACTAGAACCTCGATGGTGCACAACCAAATGCATGAAGGCACTCAACCCATGCACCAATAGCGAACTTACAATGATCAACAACACTCACACAAAAGGCACAGACTATGACCAAGTTATCATTCACCTCTATCCAATAGGATGCACCATGATCCCCTCATCATGACTCATGCTGTCCCCAGGTGATAGGTGTGGCGATAACCCTGGTGCAACCTAACCTATCTGGACCAAGGACTCTAGATGAATCCAACTTGCTAGGTGCCGAGTTACTGACAATAGGACTACACCCACACCCCAAGCAACAGATCGACAAGACGCATGATGATAACAATCGAAATAAATTGCATGAATGACCAGAGGATTCTTGTTTCCTACAAGGCAACCTGTGGTGTATCGACAAGACCAATCACCCTTTCTAGCTCGACCTAAGGTGCAAGGTGCATAACTACCAAATAACTAAAGGATATTAAAGGTTTTAGTTGATACGTCTACTAAACTCTCGTCCATTAAGCTTGCACAAGATAATGAACCATTACGCCTACAACTTTTATGTCTAACAGCCCTAATAACCCACCATTTCACCTTTTCCCAACAAAATATAATCCTATTACGTTTAATAAAATCAATAAACCCTAAAATTTAGCATCATTTAACATTAATAATTATTATTTCTTATAACAATCTACTTCTATTTTCTTCCCGGATCACAATTTACTTAACGGGTAAGTTAGTTAAGTCATTTAAGTGCAAGAGAAAGGGTTGAATTAAAAGTTCCCAAAGAGAAGGTTTATGTGAAGTTGTTCTTCTCTAGAAACAAAATAAATCATTGGCCATCAGTTTAAGCTATTGCTGTCAATAAAATACTGAACATAACTTTCTTAATAGTTAAATACAAATGTTGTCAATAAAACTATCGTGCTACCTTATTATTACACAATTAATCATAATAAAACATTGTCGATATAGCTATCGTAATAGTCAATACAAATGTTGTCAATAAACTATCGTGCTGCCTTATTATTACACAATTACTCATAAAAAAAATGATGTTGGTATAGCTATCGTAATAGTCAAATGCAATCAAGGTTGTCAATAAGAATTAAATACGCTGAGTACTAACATTTACTGACAACATATTTACACTGTCATAACATTAAATAGCTTCATTGATAGCCTGGGATACAATCAAATCATAAGACTGTGAATCACTGTCATGATAGCATTAAAGAGTGCCAATATCTAGAATGCCAATAACATTAAAGAATATCTAGAATCGTTGTCATGATAGAATGCCAATAATAATATCTAGAATCATTGTCATGAAAGCATTAGACTATGAATACGTTATGGTGAGATCCTCATAAAATCACAACACAAAAGTGATAGCAATATAACTCGCTTACATTACGGCGATAACCATTTAGGGACTGGGATACATTTAAACGCATGGGGAAATTTCAGGCATATAAAATCGAAATCAAAATATTAACACAGGTATAAGACGCGGGCATATAAAATCTAAATCGAAATATTAATGCAACCTTAACACGCAGGCATATAAAATCGAAATCGTAATAATGCAGGGATAAAACGAATCCTATCTAACATTAGCCATCAATTATTAATTACCTCCTAGTGATATCATCATGAAACCACAAAATAACTGTCAATTACTGTATGAAACTGTGTTAGCGATATACTATGATTGCATATAAATGTCAACTACCCAACACATGACGACAATAGCCAAAAGGGGTTGGGATACATAAGAAGGAGTGCAGATAAAAAAATAAATTAAAACGCAGGCATATCCCTTCCAATACATTAATGCATTCCTTCCAATCCACAAAAATGCAATAAAAAATTATTGGTTATTAGTGAAGGTAAGAATCCACTGTCACAGGAATTTTAAAACGCAGGTGAACAACAAGGGATTCGTTGGCAACCGCGGTTCAAAAAAAAATGAAAACACAACCAATAAGATGAATTACTCGTTGCTTAACCAAACGCTGGATACGCAGACCAAACATCGGCTGAAAGACAATCTAGAATGTGTTGAACACGGTCTCAATTATGATATTTTCCTATCGCCATGGGTCTTATTATTATAAATTCGTTAGGTACAATGATAACTATTTAAGGGTTTGTTGATAACACTATCAATAGAAAACTCATAACGCTACCATAAAATAAAATGCAGATATAATCAATGGATAACGCCGAACATAAAAAAAAAACACTTGATAACGCTACCATAAAATAAAATGCAAATATAATCAATGGATAACGCAAAAAAAAAAAAATTGATAACGTTAACATAATGAAATACATTTTCCGTCTAGAGTGGTAAGTTTGCAGTCTAAAGCATGACAAAGTCGCAGTCCAATGTGAGGGTAAGTCACTGACTGAAAAAAGGTAAATTGTGTTCAAGTGGAAGGTAAGTTGTTGTCGATAAGATGGTAAAACACAAAGTTAAATAAAAACTCAGAGGGTATTACACTGTTCATGGAGAGGAATGACAACAATAACATAATTACTCAACCATAAGAAGGCGCAATGACTATTGATCAACCAAGAACAAATAACAAGGGTATATGACTGGGCAAAATATCCTTCACTCATCATCCACGCACAAAAAAGAAGGGAATTAGGATCTATAGGTCTATTAACACCAAAGTGACGACCGTCGATCCAGCTCCTGGTCGACTTCTCGGGCGTGGATTGATGATGTAGGGATGAGGAGGAAGTAAAGCACCACTCTTCACAATAAATCAATAAAACCAATAGGGTAGTCACAACATTCATGGATCGAATGCCAAGGGAATCAAGTCAAGCAGGGAGCTTGAGGCTATGGGAATTTAAGTTCTCGATTAAAAGGACAATTCAACACTTTATTCACCCAATTAAAGTATAGAAATGAAAGCGTAAGGTCAATAATAATCTACCATGCAAAGTAAAAGCATGTGTAACGTAGCCCAAGTTGCCCGCTCTGAGTCGTTTTCCTGCGCGCTTCATGCAACTCCCGCTTGCCGACCATTATGACTTCACCAGTACCTCCCAGCTAATGCCAGGGTTAATCTTCTTCCCCCTTATCCCCTCAATTCGCAAAGGAGCCATACACACTAAACCAGAGAACAACTAGCTCCCAACTCGCCTCGCCAGGCTGAGCTACCAGTCCTCACCGAGATGGGTATCCCAACTCCCATAAGATAATTCAGTCAAGTCTAAAATTCTGAAGTGTAACGTTACTCATAACAGAAGAGATCCATCCTCCTCCTCCTCCCTCCTTTATATAGAGTTTCTAAGTCATTTCTTTCCCAATTTCCCATTTAATTTAATGTGCAATAATTTAATTCAGAAAAAATCATCCCTGTACATGTGTCATCCATCCCCTTCGTTGCACCAAAGATTAATTTCATTAATTATTTAATTACTCATATTTCCCTCACCCACCTAAAAGCATTCCTAGAATCGCTCCTAGGTGTCCCCATATTCCCTTAAACATTTTAATGACTTACCCCCTTACTAATTTTCTAGTTGAGTTCAATTTAGAAAGTTCTTAAAGGAAAGATTCCTTGCTAAGTTAGTCATTCTTCTTTTTCCTTATGTTTCCCTTTCTCTTTATGTTTCACCCTTTTCCCCTTAGTTTCCTAATTCTTTTAAATTTCCCTCTTTCCCTTTTTATCTAAAACACAAATTGGCAACTTTAGACTTTACCCATTTTCCCCCTTTTTCTTTTTAGTTAAAAAATAAAATTAATTAGCACATGTAACAAAAAATCAATTTTCTTTCTTTTTTAAAATTTTAATCCCTCAAAATAATTTGATTTTTTTTTTATAAATTAATTGAATTGCTTACCCCCTTCTCATCACATGTTTAAACATTATTATTATTATTATTATTCCACAAGCATCATTTAGACCTAGATTTTAATTTTTGAGGCTGGGCAACATTTTTATTAGGGAAAATTTGTTTTTAAAACTTTCTCATCACATCATTCATTCTAAGGCCATCTAGGTCTATTCACTTATTAGTTAACAATGCGACGTGCCCTTCAGGATGCACTAGGTGCTCCAAGGGTGTCACTCACCTCATTCTATTTCCCTTGCGTGACGTGCCCTTCAGGATGCACTACGTGCTCCAAGGGTGACACTCTCCTCTTGACTGACTTGGTAGATATCAAAAACCCCTAGAGTCAATACTCCGTCAGGTGATCTTGTGGGATACTAAGGGCCTCTAAGTAATAAGGCCCCTGCCTTATTGCGCGCCCCTTAGAATCATCGTGAGAAACTGTCGCAGTGTGCCCTCACGACATCGTGGTTCTTCTCGAACTAGGTATTCATTAACCTACAGTTCGAGCCACGACGAGAGTGATAGTAGGCTGTGGCAGGGTTGTTGTCCACACCTCTCCCTCAACGTATCTGGTAGTCATGCGTGACCCCTCTACTCCACATGTGAGTCTGGTCGACAAGCTATCGTTAGCCTACATCATCAACGAATCATGTCAAAATAAAATTCATAATCATAACATCTAATCCGATGCACATATGTCATATATAGAAAAATCAACCCCAATAGTCCACTCCCTGACTTCATCCATAGTCCAAGGGTTTCATTGATGCTTCAACATCCTCGAGGTACAAATCCTACACACTCATGAGAATCGAGTCAATATCACCTGTCTAAGTCAATACAACAAAATAGCATATAATCACATCCATAATGCCTCATAATCATAATCAACGGCCAATAGTATAATAATCATGATTACTTGCAAGCAAGTGTCCTCAAAGAATAAGTTCACTCAGTGTGTGTAAGAGCGATATGTTACATTTCTCCTTGAATGCTATTACATGTGAAATTTCAATTTGCATATTCTCTTGGACAAAAACAATCATGTACCCAGATCACTCATTAATAAAGTGTGGTCGAACATAGTCAATGGACAACAGGAAATATTTATATTGGACACATATTGGAATGACCATGATACAATTTGTCTTGAGCTTGAATTCTGAAAATACCTAAATCATAGCACATATTCACATATTTCAATATTCTTGTTGCATATTTACAAATATGTCTCTTTGTTGTGATGGACCAAGTAACTTTGTTATAGATAGAAATGATTGTTATAATATATATGATATGGATTAATCAGAGAGAGAGAGAGAGAGAGAGAGAGAGAGAGAGAGAGAGAAACAATTTCAATTGTAAGTAGCTACATTTCTCACTATAGAATGAATATATATATATATATATATATTCTACATAAAAGAGAAAAAACAATCAATCATGGAACGTGAGATAAAAAGGTACATATTTCTTAATGATTTTGTACTTCACTTGATTTGCATCTCATTGATTACTTGTTGTTCTTTTGAATTGCATATTTTTTTTACTTATTGATATTTTTTTCGTGTTCATTGCATTTAGTTAAGTGAAAACATCATAATAGAAAAAGTAAGTGAAGAAGAAGAGCAAGTTATATTTGGAACAAGGGAGTGAACACAAGAGCAATGTTTCAAAAGGTATGTTCATAGTGATAATATTCATTTTAACAAACAATATAGGTATATTTCTATGGATATTGGCTAAGCTCATGTCTATTTAGAGGTAGAATTATTTTCAAAGTGTTCTTTTCCATGCACGACAAGTAGATCATGATTAAAATAATCTTTAACGACTTAAAACATGGTTAAGGAATTCAATAATTTAGGGACGATCTATATTAAAGACTAAATTATAACTTGATCAAACCTTATATCTAATGGTTGGAAGGGAAAGTAGATCAACGGAAAAGGTTAATATCGTAACTCTAAGTACTATCAAATCACCTTTAGTATATGTGTCACATTCCTATTAAAATTGGAGCATTTTGAAACTTTTCAAAACCACTTTTCAATGTTCTCTCCCAATATTGAGTCTGTCATCTTGTGAGTTTGGTAGTTAGAAACATTTAAGTCACTGTTACACGATGTATTATGGAAAATAGAATATCGATAGGTGTTTTCCTTCAAGAGGGAAATTAATAAATTATATTTTAAGAAAATAACGAAACTATCATGCACTTTCTATTGAGGTGCATTTCAATTTCTTGGATGAGAATGTCTAGAGAATTTGAGAGGCTTTCACCTAGACTACAATATCTAGTATCATCAATTTAGCATTGAGTGGTTGGAATGGGCATTGAGGGATTACATACATTGTTATAAAATGACGATGCTTGGTCTCTGTTAGAACTTTGCATAGGAGAATGGTGAGAATGTTCATAATATTGTGTATGGGAATTTGAACAAGACTTGGAGAGATAAAAGGTAAATTTATCGGTTTCTTTAAGAAATTTGTGATTGTATTTGTTGTAAGAGTTCTTTATAGATTTCCTAGGAGTTTTTCATTATGTTTAGTGTTGTAACAATCCAATGTAACATATTAGGGATTTATTTCTAGTCTTTGTAGCTGAAGGTAAAAAAAGAAGTTGCAAAATATGTGTTGATTATGACATTTAACAATGAAACATTGGATTTAAAGAACATTGTGTCATGTATTACTTTTGGGTGATTTGCAAATTTCATTTAGAAAATTAGATGCTTTGTAAATTTCATTTAGATAATGATTACTTTATTTTAATTAAGAAAAATAGATGGAGAAATAATGAAAAGTGTAAGGCAAGAGAGGTCACGATAAGGTTATTTTTGAAATTATGGGGTTATCCCTACCACATAGGTATACATTATTCTATTTTTGGCCTTGAATTTTATTAGTTTCACCTTTGATTCTAGTTCTCTTTTTGTTTTTGTTGTGTTGTGCCTGTAATTGTGTGAGGTATAATACCATGTTTTAGAATTACTTCCCCTATCTCATATGTTTGTAATATCATGTATGCTAATTTTTCTATGCCATATATGTTTATTGTAATTTTTTTATCAATACTTCTATGCACTATGTTGGTTGTACTGTACATACCAATTGTTTAGAACTATTGAAAATTTCCAGTCTTATGTGTTCTCTTGGAAGGAACTAATAGCCATATGATAGATAACATAGCTAAGAATAATTTTCCTTTTCATTGTCTATGCAATTTTATTTTATATTTATCAATAATATTGAACAACTCTTTATCTAGTGTGATTTGACAGTGCACATACTTCATACTTTTAGCAATTTATAACTAGAAATAATTAATTATATATATTCTTTGATAATGATGATCCCTGCGATATCTTCCAATTCTTTGATCTCAAGATACATATTCCTTAACCACTTGTTTCTAATACTTTCATAGCCATGAACAATATGATATTTATAATTTTTTTGATTTGAATATACATATTAGTTAACAAACTACTTTTCACAATATTGTTTTTTATTATCATAGATTATTGGTGATATCTTCAATACTCTGTATTTAAAAAAAAAATAGTTTTAATGTCTTTATTTTATTATATTCTAGAACTTATGTTTAATTTGTTAGAATATATTTTTCCGTAATTCAGTTTCATGTTCTTATACTATTATGTTCATCCCTAGAAAAAGCTCCATATTAAGTATAAAACCCCTTATTAAGCCCTAGATATTGAATTATTACATTTATAGTGTTATATTTCTACGTAGGCTAGAACCCTATTGGAATATTCACCCATACTGAGAGGGGGGGGTGTGAATCAATATTGAACACTTTTTACCATTTTTAACCTTAATCACATCATGTAAACATGAACCATTAGCAATTCCATTCATCATCACAAAAGACCAACATAACACAATGATTTTTACGTGGAAACCCAAATGGGAGAAAACCATAGAATTATTTTCTTATATCATGTTAAGATTACATTCATAGGAAGAAACAACTTCCAATATTATCCAAAACTAATTGGAAGGAGGCACCAACCTGAAGGAATCTCCAACTCCCTGATTTACCGACACTGATTAGAAGGAGGCACCAACCCCCTGTCTTTTTACCAGCTCCAACTGGAAGGAATCACCCACTCCCTAAAGAACATGAATCAACCTACTGAATGAAGACACCAATATTCTCAATTGAGCACCAACTAAATAAGATATCATCAATCCAAGATCTTCATACAAAAAGTACTTCTGACTTCACCTCCATGCTTCATTCCATAGAAAATCCTTTAATCCCTAACAACTCTCATAGAATCATTCATAGAATGTAATCACTGATGATAACATCCACTGATGGTAACATCCATTCATGACAATGCCCACTAATGACAACATCCACTCACAACAACATCACAACTTCATAGTTGAGCATATGGAATCATCACAACATCACATAAAAAATAACAAATTCATAGCAGAGAATACAATAGAATCACAATCTCATGGAAACATCACAACCTTCAAATACAATCCCAAAATCACTTCTTAAATCTGCATAAAAAACTGCTTAGAACTGTACCTCAAATACACAAGCTTGTAAGATTCACCATGAGCTCAATTTTCTATTTACGATTATGAAACTTGGACCTCATATATTAGGATCTATTATTCTTCTAATTCAACAAGTTTGATTCAATTTGGAACTACCAAGATGTATATATAATTGTTTTATCTTGAACACTTGTTTGGGACTAGTTTCTAGATTAGTCACAAACCCTAACTTCCAAATCATATAAATATGTACCTATAATGAATAAGGATCTAAAACTTATACCCCATATTCTTTGATATATTCTATAAAATTCCTCTAAATTTTGATCCTTGAATCATCAACAAACCAAGATTATAGAGAAAATGGCAAGATGATTTGTTTTGAAGAAGAAAACCCTTGTTGTAAAAACCTCAACATCCCCTGCGTATAAATACAAGCCTGTAATGATTCAAGACCTGAAATTAATTCCCAATATTCTCCACTATATTTTTAAAGCAACTCCAATTTTTGTTATCTGAATCATTCTATAAAAAAAATTATATCAAAAATTCCAAGATGACCTTCAAAGAAAAACCCTAGAATAAATCTTCACAAGACTTCATCTTTCTTTGTAATTTTTCCCTTCTTAAGAGAATCCCTTAGAATTATATTGAACATAATAAAGACAACCCAACACCTTGAGAACACCTCATAATTGATCTCTTCATTGGTTTCATTAAAAATGCGAAATTCTATCTTGTATTTATAGTAATTCTATCCCCCAAAATTAGCTCAGTCAATGTCAATTTTCTGGCTGGGTTGTCAGACAAAAAAATTCATATCTCCTCATTACTAGGGAGTTAGAGGGAAAGGTCTCAAAATAATATTTACAACCATCTAGCATGTTCTTCCAGTTTAGTTATTTATGTAGGGTAAACATTCTCTCTGAGATAGGGTATCCAAATTGACCACAAATAATACTTTCGACAGTCTCCATATTGCAATATTTATCTTGGACATATCTAGGATTATTCACTTGACTTTAGGGGCTTATTCACTTGGTTTTATGGCTTCTTCAAGGATCCATTTATGTACAAATCAAAGTGTGCATGTGGAAACAACCACATGTTATCTCATCCCGTGAGGTCCATGCTTAAAAGCTACACCATAAGGGGACCACTTTGAAGTTATATACACTTATTTCAAGGCTCCTTCAAGGAACTTCAAGGCTTCTTCAAGTGGACTCATCATTACTGCTTCAGGGGCTTCTTCAATTTTATTTGACATTGACTTGTGCTCATGGCTTGACTACTACATGTTGGCTTCTCAAGGCTTCATCAATATGTTGTTGATTAATTGGGTTAGTTTACATTGATGTCAACCGTTGAAGAAAGTATGGTAGCGAATTTCGATAGCACAAAGGTTCGGGTAATGGACCCAAGTTTGTTTTATGGATAATTGTATGAGTTTTGATATATTTGTAGGTAAGAGTATTATATATGGATAATACATGTCATCCCATTTCCAGTGGTATGTGGAATGTCTCATAAATCCTCACAGTTAGAGAGTTATGGCCATGTGAAGCTGGAGAACCCTCATAAGTCATCTAGAAGCCCCAAAAAGTCAAAGTGTTTGCAACAAAAATTATTTAAATAATAAAGTTAATGGAGAAATCCATAAAATAAGGAAAGTGGGATGCTACATGAAAGTATAAATAAGAGGCAAGGCTCTCTCATTTAATGACACTTAAATATCATTGAATATCTATTTTTGTGAAAGGCTAATTGGGAAGGTATTATTGATAGAGAAAAATTGAAGCAGAAAAAGTGCGGCAGGAAAAGTGTGGTAGGAAAATCATGGCAAGAAAATCGTGGCAGAAAAATCATGGAAGAAAAAGTGCAGCAGGAAAGTCGCGGTAGAAAAAGTGCGGCAGAAAAATCATTGCAGAAACTTCACGGTAGAAAAAGTGTTGCATAAAAACCACGACAGAAAATTCGCAGCAGAAAAGTTGTGGCAGAAAAATCGCGGCAACAGCTTGGTTGGGCTCTTGTTGGGCCCGAGATATGATCATTTTCATGACATTATTATACACTTTTTTCCATATGTACATATGCGTTTTTCATCTTTCAAAGGAGATTTTTGAAGAATTTTATGATAAAATGGTATAATCGGCATAAGGTACGTGTAATTTGTGTTTTATGATTAAATCAAGTCTAATTTATCATGTTTTTATACTTCCAATAGTTAATTCATGTTTTTCTGCTGTTATAGGGAAAAATGCACCATGTTTCTTGATTCGGCACTTGATCCAGCACTCGTTCCAGTACCCGATCTGACACTCTTTCTAGCACCCAGTGTTGCACAAAAACGCAAGGTGAGTTGGCGGTTATGGTATTGGCGTCCAGTGATGGAAAAATAGAGCACGTGGGTTTTGTTTATCATCACCCCCTCCAGCTACTAAGCTCAAGACAACTTGATTTCAGTTGCCCAAAGAGGGCGATTATTGTCTTCCTCCATTTTGTTAGTTATGGCTACATTTATTGTATTTTGCCGAATTTAGAGGTGGTTCGACCCTCCTGTGGTCAAACACTTGGTTTTTAAACCTATAAATACTACCAGGATGGTCATTAGATTGTTAAGCAAGTAGAAGAGCCACCAATTGGAGATAAAATCGTTGTACTCTGTTTTTTATTTTTCACATTGCCAGAATAGTGCCAGAACTGTGTTTTTAACTTTCATGGTGAATTCGGCTTGTTGAAGTTCGTGGTGTGATTGTAGAAGGTAGTCACGACTTGTTGGGGGGCCACCAGCAGTATGGTGATGTTAAGCCCTAATATTGGCTCATTACCCCTTAATTGGGGCATATTATATTAGTAATGTTATTTTATTTATGTCGGCTTTAGGCCATTAGTTGTAATTATACCTCTTAGTCTCCTATATTTACCAAGGAGACATTTTCATTTTGAATCATATTGTACTTGAACATTTAAGTGGGGTAAAAGGAGGTTGCCCCCTCAAAAAGGCTTATTATCTGAAATTATCTCTTTTTCAAGGCATTGAGTACTTTTTATGAGGTTTTTCTATGCTATATTGGTATTTGGTTCTTAACATATGGTATCAGACCTCAAGGTCTTGGGGTTTCGCTGCTACATCTGAGACACCTTGGCATTTTTGCTATAACTTTTTTTCTACAATGTTTTAGAAGAAGTGACTAAGAGGATATTTAGTAGACAAATCAAGGTACGTTGGGTTCAAAATTAATCTCCTGAGGCCTTATACTTTCGGAGATAGAGCCTGTACAAGATAGGGTTATGGAATCATCCGGAAATGAGTCGTTGCGGAATTTTTACTATAAAGCCTTTTCTGTAACGTTTCAGACCCTGAACTTCGGAGGCTATTTACATAAATTAGTAAGGTATCCGTGGTAAAATGTTAACCTTGTAGGTCATCTTAAATTTGTAGATATACCCTGTGTAAGATAGGGTATCTGACTATTCCTATTGACTAGTCTCAAGAATGTGTTCCAGGTAAAACAATCATAACTTCTTCCTAGAGTATCCAAATTCAGTGGGACTGGTTTCATTGGATCATGGATAGTCTGTAGTATTTCTGGTATGAGTTTTAGAATTTTATATCAATTATGTTGTGTGGGGAACGCTATACAAGTGAGATCTCATGGAAAGGACCAAAATCGGCAAGTTGTGGGGAAGTTACCATAAATTCCACTTGGCACATCCAATTTTGATCAGACCTTTGGCATTGGAAAAAGGAAATATCAGAGAACTACATAAAATAAATTTTCATACCTAGAAGGGCTGGAAATTGGGAGATACAACAGAAGAAATATTGTCTAGCAGAACCACCTTAAAATCAAGGTTCAAAAGTGATACTTGGCCAACATGCCACCAAAAAAGGGAACTTCTACACCAACTAAGCCTCCAGAAAATCCTACTTGGACTCTTGAT
>ML784785.1:8053-35188 GCA_009831015.1 Picea engelmannii | reverse complement strand
TATATACCAAGGAGACATTTTCATTTTGAATCATCTTGTACTTGAACATTTAAGTGGGGTAAAAGGAGGTATCCCCCTCGAAGAGGCTTATTATCTGAAATTATCTCTTTTTCAAGGCGTTGAGTACTTTTTCTGAGGTTTTTCTATGCTATATTGGTATTTGGTTCTTAACAGGTGATTGTTCTTATGTTTATTTACGCATTTCGTAATATAAATTGCTCTTTCTTATTTCCTGTATGCACATGTTTTTATTTATTTAATTAGTTTGTTGTAGCTCACGGTTTTACTTCTCTTTTGTAGGTTAGATGATGATATGTGATAGTATGTGTTGATTTGATAGACTAGGAACAGGCTTGCAAGTCTCTTTACTAATTTCATGTGCAATTAAAAAGTCTCTCTCTCTTTACTAATCCTCATATGCAGTTAAATGTTAAATCTTGCTTTCTTTTACAATTTTACAGTCAAGTTTAGAATAGATTTTTAATTAGAACAAAACATAGTTTTAATTTGGGTTTTCTTTGACAGGGATGTTGATGGATGGATAGATTTAATTCCCGTTCTTAGTTATAGTTTGCTTACTTCAGTTTTAGATAGATTTCATTTTCTTCGTTATTGGTTAATGTAACTGTCAATTTACTTCTTGATATCATAGTTTAATTTATGTTTTTAATTCATCATAGCTCGAATGATTAGAATAGACATAGCATAGTTTTCCTTTACGCAATTTCCTTTCATAGATTAAAATGCAATTAAATTTCTTAGTTAAATAATGATAATCTCATTATGTTGTTGATGGTTTATACATGAATATGCAAGGTATTTAACATTACTTTTATCATGGCTAAGTTTTCATTGGATTGTTTACTTCACACCTTTCATTTTTCCATTGAAATTAGTATTGATCTTATACCATTAGAACTGTCCTTTGTTGTCAAGTGTCATCGATATATCATCAGTCACCACCGAAGGCAGTCACACAACTAGCAACATTATATTTGAGTGTTTCATATATTAAAGATAGTTTCTTGCTTTCGTAGATTAGAAGAGATAGTTTCTTGTTTTCATAAGTTTAGTTGGTAGTCTTTCTTTCTCTCAATAAACTAGATTTCCTTTCATGCATTGCATTGAGCATTTAAATTTCCTTTCATGCAAGAGAAACAGTTTTGCATTAGGCATTTAGTCCACTTGCCTCTTAGGCTAGATAGTTGTTCAATGAGAAGCTTTGCTTGCAATAGTTAGTTGCCTTTGCTTACTTGTCTATTTTCTTTAGTAGGATAGATAGTTGTCTTTGATTACTTATCTTTTGCTTTAGTAGGTTAGTTAAGTGTCTTTGTTTACTTGTCTATTTGCTTTAATAGGTTAGATGGGTTCTTTTGCTTACTTGCTTATTTATTTGTTTTCATAGGGTAGTTGCTCATTGAATTTAGGTTGGCAAGTTAAAGAAGTTTGCTTTTGTCATTTGCTTATTATGCTTAGTAGTTTGCTTTTGCTTATCATTAAACTAGTTTTCTTTACATAGGGTTTTACTTGCTTTATTAGGAACTATCCATCGATCCTTGGCCCAAAAGTACTTAGGTTACCTAGTTTCAAGTTGCTTAGTAGGGTTTGCTCATTAGATAGGTTTTCTTGAGTAGATTAGCCTTAGATAGTTGCTTTCCTTAGTTAGACTATACTCCTACCAACCTTTTACCTTTGGCATATATTTTTCTACAACTCTAAATTTACTTACCCCAGGTTAACAATTTAATTGAGGGTAGTTTAGTGTCTTTTTAGTACATATAAAACACCTAACATTTTGGCGTCGTTGCTGGGGAGTTGTCTTAAGGTAAGAAGTAATTAGGAGTTAGATCATCCTTAGACCTTATCATTAGTTTGGTGGCGGGGGAACTTTAAGACAAAAGGTAAGAACCTGCGCATCTGCTATAGCAATTTCCCCCAAACCCAATAGTAGTTTTTCTTTTTGTTTTCTTTCATGAATAGACCTAGGAATCAAATGGTAGTTTTTTTTTTTTTTTTTTTCTTTCTTTCATGAATAGGTCTAGAGACCCACAAGGTAGATACATTAAATCAAAATCAGACCTTTCAACCAAGGTTCCTTCCAATCTCTTTGGGGGAAGGAATGTTCCGCTTATAAAATCCGCAGACCGATACCAAAAAATGGAAGTTAGCTCGACCCAAAGAGCTAAAATAGTCTCTGAAGGGACTAACACAGGGAGCACTATAGAACAAGAAATTGAAGCATCAATCATACTAGGACAAGAGGCAAGACCACTCGAGTCTTCCATAGAACCAAACAATACAACCTTTGCTTTTACACCACCACCAGGAAATCCTAATTTTGAAGATATCATAGAACCTGAAGAGGTGAATCTTTTGTTTGGTAGCTCAGCCAGTGTAATTATCTCTCAAATTGACATAGAAACTTTGGCACCAATAATCTCAACCAGCTCGAGTAGAGTCCTAGACATCCAATCAATAGGAAGACCTTTTCATCAAAAAGAAACTTTGTTCTCTTCAAAGATAAAACCACTTAGGTACTCTCTTTTTGGAAAGAAAGGCAATATGGGTTATCAGGAGGACCATAACAATGTAAGACACGGGGAGGAATAAGAAACTAGAAACCAAACTGAAACTACCTTCGGATTTCCGACTTTAGACACCACTCCAAATGTCGACATGAAGAATATTCCTCTCTCAGCACTGCCTACCTTTTATGGTAAAAACAGTGAATATCCAGACACCTTCCTATTTTAATTTGACATCTTGTACAGGAGCTATAACTATGTGCAAGATGCCTAGAAATTAAAGCTCTTTCCTGCCACCCTCAAAGACTCTGCATTAAGATGGTTCATGGGGTTGGGAGAATCCAGTATTAGGTCTTGGGAATCTATGAAAGACATCTTTCTTAAGAAGTACCAAGACTATTGCAAGACCAAAGAGTCTCATAATGACATATTTAAAGTCCAACCGTTAGAATATGAGACCCTTGAAGAATATATGGAAAGATTTGGTTATATCTCCTAGAAGTCAAAATACCATGACCTCCTAGAGGATGCAGTTAGGGCTCTTTTTCTTAAGGGAATTTCAAAAGAATATCTAGAGGTGCTTAAACTAATGGCATCGGGTGACATCTCTCATAAACCATTTTCTGAAATATGTGAAATGTGTAAAAATTACTCACGAAGTAGAGCCAAAACAGGAAAGAATGTTCGGGACCCTTACAATAGAAGCTTAAAACCAGTTAGTTCAGGTGGGATTACAAGAGCAGAGATAGGGAACCTTCTAGAAAACTTCAAGACATACATCCTAAGAAAAATAGGTTCCCAGTTGGATACCCTTAAACTCAAAAATAAACAAGAGGATTAAAATGCAGCAATGTGCATATATTGCCCAAGATGCAGGAGGAAGCATTCCTCAAGGGAATGCCCATTAGATAACATTTCAGTTTGTGGATTCTATACAAAAGACCATTCAAATGAGAATTGTCCATCCTTGCCCGGTTTATTAGCCATCTATAGGAGTGGAGATCCTGGGGAGTCTTATTATGCACCTAGGAGGCCATGGCAGCCTAAGATCTACAGTCTCAAGTTCCACCCTATTATCAACAACAACAGTGGAACTCACTAGGTTGGAAAAACTGGTCTACTCAGTACCAATATCCTTGGATTCAAGGATGGAGGGGAGGACACAACCAAGGAAACCCTCAAGCTCCACCTATCCCTATGTACAACCATCCGTATCCTCAGTTCTCATTGAACACTCCACAACTTTTGCCAGGTTTTGTTCCACCACCTTTACCTCCTATCCCACAACAACAACCACCACAATTTCAAAATGAAATCTCCCAAAAATAGACACTATTACCGGCACATCCAATGCCAAATCCCAATAATAAGCCCCCTCAACCTCTTAACAATGTTGAGATGCAGGCCTTCCCGACATATGTTATTACTCTTGTTCCATTACAGGAAATTCAACTAAGATCGGGAAAATTTCTAGATAGGTAGAGACCTTCAGTAGTCATCGAGGAAGAAGAAGAAGAAGAAGAAACCACCCAACAACCCATGGATGACACTAGGTGGGAAGATGTTACTATCTCGAAGAATCAAGAACCCAAGATTCCCCAAAATGAACCTTCACAAATTACAAAGGTCCCTCCTTATCCAGACCAATTGGTAATATAGAAACCTACCACCGGTCCAGAATTTGACATTTTGAATGAATTGAAAAATATTTGTGTCAAAATTCCCTTTCTTCAATCCATTAAAGACATTCCAATCTATAGTAAGGTAGTCAAATAATTGTGTATCAAGAAGCTAGTTAGGAAGCAAAAGGCCCCTTCTACAGTACACTTGGTAGGAGGACTCTCTAAGTACATATCAGAGTAGCCAAAGCTAGCAAAGTATGGGAATCCAGGAAACCCCGTAGTGACCATAACTATTAAGGAGGTATCCATCAGAAACACTCTCATATACCTAGGGGCAACCATCAATGTTATGATCGCTACTACCTTGCAACAATTACAGTTACAACCTCTTCTTCGGCCTACCCCAACCATTTTGGAATTAGCAGATAAAACTAGGGTTATACTTGAAGGGATTTTAGATGATGTCATGGTTACTTTAGCCTCATGGGAGTACCCAGTATATTTCATTGTCATTCATTCAAAGGATCCTGCTAGAGGCCATCCCGTCATTTTGGGAAGACCTTGGCTAGCCATAGCCAATGCATTTATTAGATGTAGAGAAGGAGAAATGACCATCTTGAATGGTCTATCTATCTAGAAGCTCACCATTTACCCTCCATCTCAACATATTATGGAGAATCTATGGTGGATTGAATGTCCATATGAGAACGAAGACTAGGAAGAACCTATATTTCCTAGTGACCATGCAAGGGCACTTCAGGAGCATACACCAGAAAATGTGCTAAACCAATTCATTTATGCTATTACATGTGTGGATTTTCCACAGTCTTTTCCCCAATTTGAGTACATGTTTGGGGAATAATTTCAATAACAATTAGACCCATCCATTTTGTCTTCGACATCTTTTATTTTCGAAATAGATGAGTCCTCCATGTCTTATACTATGCCCTATGAGATTAGTCTAGGGAAATATTTACATATAAACTCCGGGCTAGATACAGACAAACAAAAACAGTTAGTAGATATCCTTAAAGAAAAACAGGAGAATTTTCCCGGGAATACACCGACATGAAGGGTATACACACTGACACATGCATCCATCACATATATACCCAGGGGGAAGTAACACCTGTTAGGCAACCCCAGAGAAGCATGAACCCAACACTCAAAGATATAGTCAAGGAGGAAATCCAAAAGTTGTTAAATGTCATATTTATCTATCCCATCTCCAACAATAAGTGGGTATCCCCGCTTGTAGTGGTTCCAAAGAAAGTGACCAGAAAATGGAGAATTTGTGTTGATTTCCTAGAACTCAATAAGGCCACTCTGAAAGACTACTTTCCTCTTCCTTTCATTGACCAAGTTCTAGATACCTTGTCTGGAAAGAAGTATTTCTCCTTTCTATATGGGTACAATGGGTACAACCAGATTCTTATAGCACCCGAGGACCAGGACAAGACTACCTTTACTTGTCCTTGGGGCACCTATGCCTATAGGGTCTTACTATTTGGATTGTGTAATGCCCCTACCACTTTTCAACGAGTAGTATTAGGGATATTTGCCGATCTTATTCATGATTGTGTGGAGGTCTACATGGATGAATTCACAGTTTATGGAAAAACTTACCAAGAATCCTTAGACAACTTAGAAAAAGTCCTCATTAGATGCCAGGAAATGAACCTATCCCTAAGTCATGAAAAATGCAAAATATTGTTAACTGAAGGAGTGGTTCTAGGACATCATGTTTCATCTGAAGGGATAAAAGTCGATCCTGCAAAGATTGAGGTCATTGTCAGACTTCCACCCCCCAATACCTAGAAAGAGGTAAGAAGTTTTCTTGGACATGCCGGATATTACCAGCGATTTATTGAAAAATTTACAAAGATTGTTGCACCTATTTTTGGATTAATGATAAAAGATGTTGATTTTGTTTGGACTGAGCATTGTCAAACTGCCTTTGAAACCCTGAAAGCCAAGTTGTCTGTGGCACCAGTTCTTAGAGGGCCCAATTGGAATCTCCCATTTCAAATATCCATTGATGCTTCCGACACTACAATCGTAGGGGTATTAGGGAAGAAAGAGGACCAACAGTCCTATGCCATTTATTTTGTAAGAAAGAACTTGTCCCCTGTCGAGTTGAACTACACAGTCACTAAGAAAGAATTCTTGGTAGTTGTTCATGCTATTAACAAATTCCATCATTACATTACAGTTTATGAAGTATTTGTACACACCGACCATTCAGCCATTAGATTCCTCATGAATAAACCTATAACTAATGGCCGAGTGACTAGGTGGCTCTTGTTATTACAAGAATTTAATATTATTGTGCTTGACCGACCTACAAAGGATAATGTAGTAGCTAACCTTATTTCCCGCATAAAGAATGAGGATGATGATATCCCTATAGATGATATTTTCCCAGATGAGCACCTCTTTTTCCTTTCTGTCAATACCCATGGTTTGCGGATATGGAAAACTATCTGGCCACTAGGAAGTTACCATCTCATTTGTCACCTCATGAAAAGCAGAAAATTATTACACAGAGTGCTAATTACTCTTGGGTTGGTCATGATCTTTTTCAAATAGGTCCTGATTTGATTATTCGTAGATTTCTCTAAGAGGACAAGGTACCTGAAATACTACGAAGTTTTCATGATGGATCATGTGGTGGTCATTTCTCTGACAAACGTACAACACATAAGGTGCTACATTCAGGTTACTATTGGCCTAGCATTTTCAAAGATGCTGCCAAGTATGTGAAAAGTTGTTATAGTTGCCAAAGGATAGGTAGACCTACGTCAGCTGACAAAATGCCTTTACAGGCCCAAGTTATGATAGAACCCTTCGAAAAATGGTCCTGTGACTTTGTAGGACCAATTTCACCCATGTCCCATAGGAAGAACTATATCTTGGTTTGTACGGACTATGTCACCAAATGGGTAGAGGCAAAAGCCCTATTTAGGGCCACAAAGAAGTATGTTGTCGAATTCATCTATGAAGACATCTTTACCCGCTTCGGTGTCCCTCATGAAATTTTTACCGACCAAGGAACTCAATTCACTTCTAAGCTAATGAAAGAGCTAACATAGAAATATGGGATTAAACATCGTAAATCTTCTCCATATCACCCGCAAGCCAATGGTCAGGTAGAATCCACAAACAAAGTTCTGGAAGCCATCTTGACCAAGACTGTTCAGTTACATCATCGATATTGGGTTGATAGGCTCCCAGAGTCTTTTTGGGCATACCAAACTACCTGGAGAAATACCACTTGCCATACCCCTTATGATCTAGTGTACAGGAAACAAGTACTTTTACCAATAGAATTCCAAGTAAGGACCTTCTGTATTTCCGTAGAATTAGGATTGAACCTAGATGAGGTTCAGAAGCAATGAGCCCTACAGTTGAATGAGTTGGATGAAATCAGGCAAGATGCCATTCAATGGACAATATTAGTCCAAAACCAGAGGAGCAAGTGACATGACAAGTTTATTAAAAAGAAACACTTTCAACCTGGTGATTGGGCCTTGTTGTTTGATTCCTGGCTCAAAACCTTCAAAGGAAAACTTACCACCCGTTGGTTGGGCCCTTATGAGGTAGACATTGTATATGACAATGGAGTCGTAACAATTAAAACAATTGGCAATGGACAAGTCTCCTTTGTGGTAAATGGGCAGGGACTTAAATTTTATCATAAGCCCATTTCCAGAGAGGATTTTCTACAGGTCATGTCAGCTGACAAGGCATTGGCCTTAGTGGTTAGGGAAGCCCCCCTTGTTCTTGTTTTTTTTTTTTAAAAAATTTCCTACTGTATATATGTAAATAGTTTTTGTTAATAAGGAAATTCTAAGAGGTTTTTGTAAGTATTTATTTCACCAGGAGTACACAGTTTCAAGATCTTTCTTCACAACATTGTTATACTTGAATTTTGTGTCTGCTAAAGCATCAAATGCATAGTGACTTACTGTAATTAGCCGTTTTTTTGAAAAATTATCATTTTTAAGGCATTCTATAGCAGTTTCTCTTGAAACTCTTCACCACAGTTTTGCCAAGAAACTTGAGTAAGTAAGTCAAGTGTCTTTATCAAAGAGTAACATGGAGGTCTCATTAGAAGTTAGTCATGGAAACATCATAATAATTACAAAATAAGAAAGTGAGCTGAGCCTAGTGATACCTTTCTGTTCTTTCTCGATGGTACCATCCACTACACACTAAATAACTTTTTTATATCATATCTTTAGATAGGCCATGTCCGCTTAAGTACCCTTTACATTAGGACAAGCACTAATAATATAACGGAAAGTCATTTTCTAACATAAATACCATCCCAATTGAAAGAAAAAAAAGAAAAGTTGTTTTCAGAGGTGTCCCCCCATCTTCTTGCATAAGCAATCTTATATTAAAATCTTAAGAGATGGAGGACCAGTCTCTGAGGGTTTAAGAGGCTAACCTGCCAGGATACTGAAAAAATCTGCTGGCAACAGGTACTGTCCTATGGTATGACTAGGTAAACCCGCCGAAGTACTGAATAGGCTTGCTGGAAGCGGGGCATTCTACCTAGCGAGGATGGTAATCTGACAAAAATAAATAATAAATGTAAATTTGTCCTGATGTACGAATTACTTGCAGACAAAGATGACATGGAGTATGTGTGGTTAAGATAAGGTTAATGAACTCCATACACTTTCCATTGAGAAATAAATTTAAGACTATCTTGAAACTCTCTTGCCTACCTCTTCTTATATATATATAGGATCTCTTATCCTATAGGTGGGGCCATCTTCTAACTGTCTCATTAGACCAATCTGTGAAATTTCATCTTTACACTTGACATAATGTAAATCTTCGGCTATTGGGGGATACTAACTAGTTTCCTATACTTTTGATTGTGAGGTGTCACAATACTTAAGTGTGGGGGAGGGGTTCATGAGTTGACAAATGATCATTGCCTAGAGAAAAGAGTCTTTGCAAGATTTTTTTGTATTATTACCATGATACAGGTTATTACATTGATAGTCATGTTATTTTTAAATGCTTAGCTCCTATGTGCTATACATTATTGAACTCATTCTTATCAGACCACTCTTTATTGGTTATTTAACAGACCATTCTTTATTGGTTATCTTCCATTACAAGATGCATATTGTAGGTTTGACAATACATGTTTTATGCTTGCTATAACCCGTTCATTATAGGTTTTGACATTATATGTCATATGCAAGAAGAATGAGTGAGCATGGAGCACTTTGCCTCTGCTCATTAACCACTATGGTTGTCAAAAACACTTCAAAATTGTAGGCTATCCATTATAAGAGGTGAAATTGCACTTAACACAAGGGTACCGGATGAAGTACCGGATGAGGTGCCAGATGAGATGTCGTTTGAAGTGTCATTTGAAGTGCCATTGAATTGCATACCAGTAACTGTCCTAGATTCCAGGTACCCAAAATTCAATTCCATTCAATTATATTGGTTTCAGGCATTGATTAAAGATGCTTCATATGGTTCTGATCAAATGTCCAAGTCAAAATACTTGGACATTGATCTAAATACGCACCAATCCATTGCTCCCAAGATTGCCATTAAATTCGAGTCTCCCACACATGGCATATCGCACGCACATGTGGGCAATGTAATCCACCATAAGAGCATCCAAAATCAGGCTTGGCACTCTTTTATCTCATTATCCCTTGCCAATTTCTCTCCTCTATGTTAAGGAATCGCACCCAACCTCTGCCAAATTCGCCCTTTTCTAATCGCACTCAGACTGTGCTAAACCCGTGCCATCTCTTGGCCTGTTTGCACCCTTGTTTGGTAAAATTCACCCTCTGCTCCAATCACACTCAGACCATGCCCAATCCATGTCATTTCTTGGCTTGATTTCTCCCTTGCTTGGTGAATTCAAACTCTGTCACAATCCCCAGGAGATACGAACCCTCCTCATATGCAGACTTGTTTGCCATTCTAGAATTCACACAGTGCAGGGAAGTGTTCTTGCATGCTAGATGGGGGCCATTTCTATCCAGTTTGCAAGGCCATGATGACGGTCTTTCTATGAAATTTGTAGTTGGTTTTGATGGAAAGATAGCACATGTAGGGTCTCTCATCTTTGCAGTCACAAAAGATTCAATTGTTGCTGCAAAAAAACTTCTAAGAATGGGAGATAGATGGTTCAAGAATCATCAATTGTCGCGCTTAAGTTACAACACGTTGTTTAAGCCCGAATTCGAGAGAATTTTAGGAGAAAAAGGGTATGCTAAGGAGTGGATAAATCCAGAATTGGTTAACCCCCTCATCATCATCACAAGGTTAATTACATGTGAAGGTAGATATTCCACCTTCAAAGCTTGTCATTTTAGATTGCAGGCTCATTTTCTGTTCAATAAACCCTTGAACTTTCCCTTTTATTTTCTCAAAAGCTTGGAGAATATGTCCTCTCAAGTGAGTAAAAACGTGACTAACCCCCACACTAGTCTCTTCCACCACGGTTTGATCAAGCTCCTCGTTCTTACCGAACTAGAGAAACAGGGGAATATTGGGATGCCTTTATCTACCAATTTACAAACCCTCACTTGATAGTTAAGACCAACAAAAAGACACTTGGTATAAACACTATCTCTCCATCCAAGCCTCACTCTCCAAGAACTCCAAACTCCCTTGCACAAACCCTCTCTTTCCTGGAACAATACCAAAATCTTGTTGATATTCCTATTTCTTCATCGGGGAAAAAGACCAAGAACAAAGACCAAAATAAGCCTATTGTTGACCCCCCAATGCCTTCATTTTCTCTTGATCCTACACCTAAGAATCCCCAAGAATTAATGCAACAATACTATTGTAGGAAAATCTCCCTGCGGACAGGTAGATTGCCTCAAAGAGCTAGACCCTACTCTAAGACAGAAAGTGCTTAACGTGGACACTTACTTCCTTTCAAATCCATACAAACTATCACATGAGAAGGAAGGAGAACAACAATACCCTTTTATCGATGTTTGTCCCTGCACGCTCCAAATCAAGATCTGGACTCTCGCTCCTCACTGAATCCTGTAGACAAACAAAGTACGACCGCTTCCTACTCTATTGATGTTAGCTTGAAAACAGATCTATCTATCAATGATAGGTTCATGTGAGATCAGACACAAACTAGAAAGAAACAGGCCAAGCATGTCATATTGATGAGAATAACGATAGCAGTACTTACAATCGTAGATGCGAATGCGATAGCTTCGTCAAGTCCCCTTTGTCTAACCCTTGCTCGAAGAATCCACAACCTAGATGATAGTAGCTTCACTGATCACTTCTCCTTTGACTAACTGTTTGTTCCCTATGAGATCATAGGTTTGATGCTAGCAATTCTCTCCCTTTTAACCATCATAGAGCTTGCTTATATAGGTTAAGAGGAGCTTAACCTCTTGAGTTATCTTTAGAACAAGTTGAGGAACTTCCTCCTTAGATGAGGGATCTTCTGATAAAACCAAGAATTCGAATGCAACTGCCTTATAAACTTGAAGGATCCTCCCCTTATTCTCCTCAATGGGCCAACTACTGCCTCAAATTAGGCAGTTCTTCCTCAAAAGGGGCATTAGAGCGTTGTAACGCTCCCTAGGAAGCTTGAGGGAAGCACCAGTGCTCCAAAGGTGGATAACGCTCCTTCAGAGGGGTAGACAAGCGTTATAATGCTCCCTGAGGCCTTATAGGGGAGCGCCAGCGCTCCTAAGGCTGATGTAGGGGAGCACTCACCCTCATAACCTTTGTTTAAGAGATCTTCTCAGGTGATAAGAGTTCCTTGACTTCAGTTAACCAGTTCCCCTTCTCTAAATCAAGTGTATGAGATGTTTTAAGTGCCTTCTTAGTGTCGTCGTTATGGAAGTATGCTTTGAACAACGTTTGTGACACTTGTGAACAACTTGCGACACTTGCAAAAGTTGTAAGGAAGATGCGACACTTACGACATTTGAGAGGAACATGCGACACTTATCCAGTTGAGTAATTTTGACGTGTAACAGATTGCCCCCCAAAGTATGAAGTTAGAAGATGTGAACTAATAATTGAAATGATTTGTAGACGTCCAAGCAAGGGTATAGACTCGGAGAACCTGACGGAATCTGCACACAAACATCCAACAAATATCATGACATATTTCAAATCCCAAGGCAGGCATACCTATGCTTGGGTGATCAAGACTTGCAAGATATGGCCGTCATAAAATACACTGCAGATCCATAATTGTATTGAGAAGAAGGTATAGCCACCGAAGATACAATGTGTATCTATACTCTGATGACTAGGAATGATCGTAGCCATGAAGAATACACAGTGGATCTATGAGATGACAAGACATAGCCAGGAACAATACAAAGTAGATCTATGTAACAGTATATGTGTCATTTGTCCAATAGAAATCCTTCGCAACCTGGGCAAAGCGCATATCAAAGTGATTTCTCAACCCAGGGTCTTCTTACCAATCTCAATATGGCACGAATCTAACCATGTGAATAGATGTTTTGATGTCGAACATGGCAGAAACCACTCGATTACTGGTCAATGGTGTGAACCGTTAACAAGTGCGAGGGAGATCACCATTAATGTCAATGATTCCCAAGGTACCTTAGTACATTCCAGCGAATGTGAATAGATGGGCTGAGGTTGAACATCCATGGAATCATCTGATCAGAGGTCAATGATGTAAACCTACTATCGGATGTGAGGAAGCCTGCCATTGAGGCATGTAGGTCCCAAAGTACCAACTGGTTTCTAAGTCTGATCCTCGGATAATGTGTTGAAGTCGACAGGAATAGACTCGTCGAGGGAGGGCCTTGATGTATCCCCCATCAACAATGCGAAACAGATATAGAGATGTAATTGGTAGATCAAATGAATATGGACTGACACAGGTTTTGAGGCAAGATATTTGGGATGGCTGACTCTCGAGGCGGATACTTCCCTTGAACACTGAGGCACAATAAAAAAACATGACATGGACCAAAACTTGATGATGCAGTGGCTGCAGTGACTTACGTCAGGTGACCCAAAGGAGTGAAAGAAACTCAAAGGATTGGCTTAGTACAGAGGTTCAGCGGATTAAAATGTGTACAAAAGACACAGTGTCGTGTTCAAGGGTGACTCTAAGAATTGCTGGAAAATGTTCTCAAGAGACTGCTTGGCTTGATCCTTTCAATTTTTCCCCCCATCCAGATAGACGAGTACCTCTTTTTGATTTAATGAGCTCGAGGAGGATAACACATGCTCGATATAACTCACCTTTGGTAAGTTCCTCTTCCTTTGTTTAACTAACCGGAAGAAGTAACGGATCAATCCCATATGGGCATGTCGATGTGTGTTTTAACGAGTCCAAAGACAGAAAACTCGAAGGTTTTTTGGGATTATAGAGTTTGGAAAAACACTCAAAAGAGAACTCTCTCAGTTCCTTTTTTGTACAGTAGTCTAATGAGACCGAAAAAGAGATAAACTATCGCTCGAAAGATGGCCTTTCTGACCTTTTAACGAGTGTGAAAGGAAGCAAGGTCACTCGACAATATTTTCATATTTAGAGAGTCTGAAAAGGGTTTAAAGGAGACTCCAGGGGGTTCCTTTTTCGTGTGTTCGTGTATCCGTACGGGTCCGAAAAAGAGATAAAAGTTTACCCGGTTGAATTCTCATGTATTTACGAGCACGAGAAAGAACAAATACTAAGCTTGGTATGCCCCCAGCTTGAAAGCTGGTGGCTTAGCTCTAGAATGATCATCAAAGGCTGGAGACATGCCCCCTAAGCTTCAATTCATTCACCGACTTTAAGGTTGTCACCAATTTCTGTGCTAGATGGAGAAAAAGGATACAGGTGGATGAAATGAAGGTTCAAAAATGAGACCTAATGAAAGACTCGGCTCGACATCTACGAGATCTGGCGAAAGACTCAACTTGAAGGGAGAGGTGATTGTTTCATTTTTTAATGAGCTTGACACAGGAAAAGAACTATGCTCAAGGTTCCGGGTTCGATCCCCAGATTGTTGTTTCATTTTTTTAACGAGCTTGCTACAGAGAGGAAAACTATTCTCAAGGCCTTTGTTTCATTTTTTAACGAGCTTGCCACAGAGAAGATAAACTATGCTCATTACTTCTTCTTGATCATGGCTTCCAAGAGGATAATGCTCTGGAAGGATACCATGTCAAGGGACAAAACTCGATCATGGCTTCCAAGAGATCTTCGCTGAATGGAAGAGGATCACTCTGGAAGGAACACATGTCGAGGGTCATGACAGGGGTAAGGAGATCAGGCTCCAATAATCCCACCAAAGAAATCACCATGTCCACTACCGGATCCAAATCGTCGGAAGTGGAAAGCATGGGAGATGATGAAAAATCAACACCAAGAGGGGAGATAGACGATATATCTGCCTGCATTTCTTCACAGGGGGGAAGAAACGAGGATCGATGATGGTTATTATCCCAAGGTAACTTTCCAATGAGAAACATTTCCGGAATAGATTAGTCCAAAGGAAAAGTCAGGGAAATGTGATCGATCGCAGATGACAAGGAACGCAACCATGAGGGCACCGAGTATGCATCCGGTGTCAATAAATGTGGATTGTCCAGAGAGGGAGAGGCAGATTGAATAGCTACGTATGTGGCCTCGGCTGGTCTAAGTGGCATGGTGTCACCGAGCACATCGAATTCTAGAGGACTAGGTACAATCCAAGGGTCAGATGATTCCAAGGATTGATAAGGCATAGTCGAGATCATATTGACGACGACAATATGATGCGCGGTGGGTAGAAGTGGTGTAGGGAAAGTACCCATAAGGCTAGAATATTTCAGTAAGACAACACCAATGCTTTCATACATAACTGGATGGTCTCCCAAAAAGGGAATGTTGTTGGTAGCAGGGATGTGAGCGTCGAGTGTGCAGAAATCAAGTTGATCGATGGTGACAATTTTGCCTTGATGGGGGAATTGTACACATCGAAACACCAATGAGGCGACTGAAGTCATAGCGTAGAACCAACTTCTTCCAAGTAGTAGGTTGTAATCGAGGGTAGCATCGACCACCTCGACATCAACGGTAACCATTTTGCCGCCCAACTGAACGACTAAGGATTGTAATAATCCGTGAGGATGAAAACCTCGTTCATTGAAAGCGTGTAACATCGTAGCGGATTTGTTAAGGGCAGGCGATTTTAATCCCTTCCAACAAGTTAAGGACATGACACAAGTAGAGGCTCCCTCATCCAGGATAGTTCGGTGGATTTGTTGATTGTGAACAACAACATCGATTTGGAAAGCTAGCTTGTGGGAGAGTCGTGGTTGATGATCATCAAGATTAAACGTGAGATTATTTGATGACTCGGGGTCAAAAGCACCAATAGAAGCTAAGAGCATTCTATGTTTACTGGGACAGTGTTGTAGAACTTCCAAGGCAGACATAGCACACAGTGCTTGGGCCAAATCTTCTACAATGTTGTAGGTTTGGGCAGCCCGTGAATTAGGATTAAAGGTAGAATTCTGGATGGTGCTCTTAGGAGGGCGTAAGATAGAGTCAAATGAAGGTTTCTCAATCTGAAGTGGCCCAGATGGAGGACTAACAGATGGAGGATTAACGGAAGATGGTAATGGCTCTGATACAGAACCATTAGTATTTTTCAGTTTATCAGGTCTAACTGGTGCGTCATACGTCACAGAGCGAGTGGTTAGGTTAACCCCATTGAACATGTAAATGTGGGAAATTATCGAGGCCTCATCTTGGGGTGGGTTGGAACTGCCCACAACAGTGGGGGTTTGAGCAACCAAAGATTGTTGTTGTGGAAAATGCTGAGTAAGCACAGCGGGTTGTGAATTTCCCTTAAAAAGCTTGGCCACTTCATCGCGATGTGGACAGTCTTGGGTGTAGTGATCGTCACCACAAATGAGACATGGGAATTTTGGTTTTCGTTGTGGTTGTTTTCCGGTAGCAGGGGTTTTCGGTTGATTTTTTGGTTGTTCGTTATTGTTTTTCTTTGGTTTCTTTCTCGCTTTATTCTTTCCCCCATGTTTTTGTGAAGGGGTCGATTGGACCGCATTCACATCAGAGACCTGAGTTTGAGGGGGGGTAGAAGAGGGTGCAGTTGGGCTGGGAGCGGCTGTCAAAGCGGGCCGCTAAATCATTCCATCCGACTGGGTAGTAGATTGGGTTTTGACGGAGCCAATAACTCTATCCGTGTGGGAAGCAGATGATGATTTGGATGGATCGTTAGTGGCACAGGTAGCATTCGGTATCAACTCATACAAAGTACCGGATTGTGAATAGACTAAGTCTAAGTACTGAGCTCAGGAAATGGCTTCTTCCTCGGTGACTACGCCACCCATGGCAACATCACGAGAAATCTGGGGTAACAATGATTTAGTGAACCATTCCGCTAACAATTGGTCAGGGATGACTGCTTTGATTAGCCTTCGTCGTCGTCTCCATTCATGGATATGATCGAAGATATGTACGGACGTTGTCTGACGAAGGGAGGTTAATAGTTCAATACCCATCTCGTATCGAATAGGTAGTTGGAAGTGCGTGAGGAAAGACATGGCGAGAGAGTTGAAATCGTGAAAAGATGCGTGCGGTAATTCAATATACCATTTCGCTGCGAAACCCGTAAGTGTTCATTGGAAAAGATGCAAATGAATAGAATCGTCCATGAGGGAGTTGGATGAACACCACAAATGGAAAGTCATCACGTGGTTGTTTGGGTCTTCTCCAGACTTTCCGTCGAATTTTGGGATATCAGAAGGAAGTTTAGCTGGAATAGCTGACCAAACCGGAGAATGATAAATAGGATCATTCGTTAACCGAGAGAAGTCTGGAAGGTCCAGGGTAGCTAGAAAAGGTAGTTTTCGTTTAATCTGTGGGTAATGTTGGTGTGGCATGGGGACACCAGTGGGGCCAATCACTGGGTTATGTGGATAATTGTAACTAGTGGGCCCTCTTGTATGAGGTTGGTTTTGACCAAGGTACGCAGGATTTGAGGTGTTTTGAGAAGCATGTGTGAGTGGAGGATAACTGGATGGGTTTTGAGGGTTATAGGTTGGGTTTGGCATTTTTTCGCAAGGAGGTTGTTGCGGAGTCTGAGAATTGTGTCCTGCCGAGAACTGTGGATTTCCTAGGAAAGGGACGTTCCACGGATTGGGTGCGGCGGACACATTTTGTTCGTATGGTTGATGGTGGACTCTGGATTGAGGTTGCCCCCTAGCATGAGGGTGCCCCCCAAATGGAATTTGTCCTCCGGTGGGAGGATGCCCCCCAGCTTGAGGTAGAGTTCCTGGAATTTGAGAACTAGACGTAAATGACTAACCGGTGCCGCTGAGTGGATTAGGACCACCAAGACCGGTCCCTCCGAGTTGTTGGATAGGTATGGAACTTCCTGGCATAACTTGGGTAGTAGTGGTTTGGGTAGTAGTGGAAGTGGGAGTATTCAGTGCTCATAACCCAAAAGGGAGTGTAGGTATTGGTGTTATAGGTGTGCCAATCGCAGCTTGGTTGACCACCGCATTACTGGTAGGAATAGTCGGAATGTGAGGGACCATTGTAGAATGGGTCATCTGGAGGGGAAGAGTAGACCTTGGGCCAACAGACGGTATCTTCAAACCAACGGGTGGTGTGGCCGTAGAAGTGGTGGTACAGTTAAAATGGTTTAGGGGTACAGTGTAGGAGATGGGTGCATCGACACCTTCCCCTGTTCCATAAAGATCTCGCACCATGCGCGGTGGACTTCGAACAATGTCTGCGGTCCAAAAAGGGTCATCGGCTAAAGGGTTTTGATGAGACCCAGCCGGAATGTCAGAAGGATTGATGACGACAAATTCATCGGCGGAATTGAGTTGGAGGACACGTCGTTCATATCCCTCCGGAATGCGAAAATCTTCTGGAGACTCTGAAACAATCCGAAAATTCTCCAAAAGAGTGGGAACTTCTTCCTGGGAAGTTGTAGTGTTTTGAACCTCCCTGTGTTGAGGATATTCCTTCGTAGAATGAGGGGGTAAAGGGGTGTTTCCATCCATATTTTCTGGAGGAAGTCCCTGTAGCCTCCTCGAACGGTGTGGAGGTTCGATGTTGGCGAAAAAGATCTATGGCCAACTACCGAAAAGAAACAACAGGCGCTAATAGAATCTAAGAATCACAACCAAGAAAACAAGACCTTCTCTCGATGACCGTACTAGTTGGTGATGAAATCCAACGTCGCGTGATCAATTCAAGAAGGGGCGGGGATAGGGTGGAACAGTTACAATGGCGACCTGCTTAACGGACTTATGCCTTGGTGCAAGCTTCCACGCAGTAATTGTGGATTTACCCTCCAAGGAGCCCGAGTGAGTTTGACCAATGTATGCTCCAAGTACAGTAATACTTCCCGTCACTGTCACCTTGTGTAAGACCCTAAATATTATGGCCACTAAGGTTACCAATTTGCAGTCAGCCCCTGGGCGGGAACAATCGACAGTCCGATCCGAATGTACAGGCAGGGTATCAAGCCCAAAATCAACTAAAAGGCTTCCACGTAGTAATTGTGGATTTACCTTTAAGCGATCCCCATAATACGATCTGACCACCACAATCAGTTAAACCACGGAGGGTTAGTCCCCGTAGCTTACTCGAATGCGACCTCATGTGTAACCCCTGTGTTAGAGGGGGATCACAGGCAGACTTATACGATAATTGGATTTGGCTCTCCCTAACTCAGGATGCTAATGTTTGTTCTGGAAACTTTGGAGATTTATGCTCACAGCCTAATCCAAAGTACTAAGCATAATCTACTGTTGGTGGAGGATCCTAGAAAAGAAAAATTTCTAGATAATTTTTAATTAGCATTCATTTTAGAGTTGTTCTTTACTCAAAAGGGGTGCATGGAAGTGAAACGAATGGAATTATAACTCAATCCCAAAAATGCATCAAATATGATAAGCAGTCATTTATTTTTGATGAACATCTATCTAAGGGAGAGAGAGAGTTATTTTCACTAACAAGCACAAATAAGGAATGTCCTCAAACAAATTTTTCTCAATCAAATCCCGATGTGTTGCTAAAATTTTTGAGATATCTTCTAATATGCACAATCAATCATGAAGATGCCTTCTATCGTTTGCACATGAATAATGATTAATTCAAAACAATGCTCGTCTTGCTAATTATCTTTTTGGATGAATGAAAATCATACCAACACAAGCAAGAATCATACAAACAATACACCCTCTCGTTGTGATCAAAACAAGAAGTGAAAGAAAAGAAACAATCAAAGATAAAACAAACTTCACACCAAAGGAAATGTCGAAGAACAGTGATCTTAACTAAAACCAAATGAAAAGATCTGTAGGCCTTTGATGACTTTCACTAGAGTTTTTCGTTCAGTCAAAAAGAGAGAAAGACAATGCATGGGTTTCAAACTCCAAATGGTAGAAAAACTCAACAACAATAGTGAAGAAGGCTACACAATCCAAACAACAAGATGTTTGTTCTTCAAGGAAAAGACAGATGTCAAGGATGGAAAGAAGAAGGATTAACTCACAAGGTTACCCAGTAAGAGAGACATAGAGAAAAAACCCTTAAAAAACAATTCTGGAAGGTTTAATGGCCAAAGGGGGGATGGCGCTCTGTTGCCAAAGGCAAGGAGCATTGTAGCACTCTGTGTAAGGCTATTAGGGATCGTTGGCACTCTGTTAACAAAGGGACAGGGGCGCCAGGTTCAAAAACTCCCAAAAATGTCAAAAATTCAAAAATTACAATTCAATTTCAACAATTAGGCTGAGTGTGATGGGGTAGGGAGCCAATCAGCTCACGAAACCAATCAAAAGAGGAGTGAACCAAGTCTGAAATGATCCAGGGGTAAAACAAGGTCTATGAGGAGAAATCAAAACAAGAAGTTTCGATTTGAGGACTCCCTAGTGGAGTCACCAGTTTCTATTGTAGGAAAATCTCCCTGCGGACAGGTAGATTGCCTCAAAGAGCTAGACCCTACTCTAAGACAGAAAGTGCTTAACATGGACACTGAATTCCTTTCAAATCCATACAAACTATCACATGAGAAGGAAGGAGAACAACAGTACCTTTTTATCGATGTTTGTCCCTGCACACTCCAAATCGAGCTCCAGACTCTCGCTCCTCGCTGAGTCCTGTAGACAAACAAAGTACAACCTCTTCCTACTCTATTGATGTTAACTTGAAAACAGATCTATCTATCAATGATAGGTTCATGTGAGATCAGACACAAACTAGAAAGAAACAGGCCAATCATGTCATATTGATGAGAATAACGACAACATTACTTACAATCGTAGATGCGAATGCGACAGCTTCGTCAAGTCCCCTTTGTCTAACCCTTGCTCGAAGAATCCACAACCTAGATGATAGTAGCTTCACTGATCACTTCTCCTTCGACTGACTGTGTGTTCCCTATGAGATCATGGGTTTGATGCTAGCAATTCTCTCCCTTTTCACCATCATAGAGCTTGCTTATATAGGTTAAGAGGAGCTTAACCTCTTGAGTTATCTTTAGAACAAGTTGAGGAACTTCCTCCTTAGATCAGGGATCTTCTGATAAAACCAAGAATTTGAATGCAACTTCCTTCTAAACTTGAAGGATCCTCCCCTTATTCTCCTCAATGGGCCAACTACTACCTTAGATTAGGCACCGCTCCCTCAAAAGGGGCATTAGAGCACTGTAACGCTCCCTAGGAAGCTTGAGGGAAGCGCTAGCGCTCCAAAGGTGGATAATGCTCCTTCAGAGGGGCAGACAAGCGTTATAACGCTCCCTGAGGCCTTATAGGGGAGCGCCAGCACTCCTAAGGCTGATGTAGGGGAGCACTCACCCTCAGAACCTTTGTTTAAGAGATCTTCTCAGGTGATAAGAGTTCCTTGGCTTCAGTTAACCATTTCCTCTTCTCCAAATCAAGTGTATGAGATGTTTTAAGTGCGTTCTTAGTGTCGTCGTTATGGAAGTATGCTTTGAAAAACGTTTGCGACACTTGTGAACAACTTGCGACACTTGTGAAAGTTGTAAGGAAGATGCGACACTTACGACAATTGAGAGGAACATGCGACACTTATCCAATTGAGTAATTTTGATGTGTAACAAATACTTTCCCATCATTCCCATAAACAAGAGGGGAGCCAACCGATTTGGTAAGGGACCCTTTCAGAAGAGTACCTGGAACATAAGAACCAAGCCTTATGAAAAACCTCAACCTGCTTCGGATCCTATCCAAGTATCCTCCGACCTTGAGAGCCCTCATAAGAAACTTAGGGAAGTCTCTATAGATGGATTAGAGACACTAAGGAAAACAAAATCAGAACCTACCTCACCTCTCCGATCTCCCATCACTCCTACTTCACCCATGCCTACTCTAGATCCTAAAATTGATAAATTGTCTACATCTCTCAAAGGAACTAAGCCTTCCTCGAAGATCACTTATTCTGCCCCAACTATAGAGGAGCTACAAAAGGAAAACCATCGGCTTCTCCAACAATTGGAAGAGAGGAAGACAATAGATGCACACCTTCATCATAACAATGCAGTCCTTCAGGAAAAAGTTAAATCCCTTCAACGGTTGGTCGATGGGATGACCCAATCTAACCGCAACCTCAGAGCACAATTAAAGAAACACAAGAGGCACAAGGCTAAGCCTACAAAGCAAGAAGGAGAGGCTTCTAAAGCCGACCCTCCTCAGCAAGCCTAGTTCCGAGGGGAACTTCTTTTTTCTTGTAGTGGGACCTGCAAAATCGTAAGGGTGGGGGTAATGTTGGGCCCGAGATATGATCATTTTCATGATGTTACTATACACTTTTTTCCATATGTACATATGCGTTTTTCATCTTTCAAAGGAGCTTTTTGAAGAATTTTATGATAAAATGGTATAATCGGCATAAGGTACGTGTAATTTGTGTTTTATGATTAAATCAAGTTTAATTTATCATGTTTTTATGCTTCCAAGAGTTAATTCATGTTTTTATGTTGTTACAGGGAAAAATTCACCATGTTTCTTGATCCGACACTTGATCCAACACTCGTTCCGATACTCGATCCGACACTCGTTACAAAACCCAGTATTGCACAAAAACATAAGGCGAGTTGGCAGTTATCGTATTGGCGGCCAGTGATGGAAAAATCAAGCACGTGGGTTTTGTTTATCATTGCCCCCTCCAGCTACTAAGCTCAAGACAACTCGATTTCAGTCTCCCAAAGAGGGCGATTATTGGCTTCCTCCATTTTGTTAGTTATGGCAACATTTATTGTATTTTTCTGAATTTAGAGGTGGTTCGACCCTCCTGTGGTCGACCACTTGGTTTGTAAACCTATAATTACTACCAAGATGGTCATTAGATTGTTAAACAAGTAGAAGAGCCATCAGATTGGAGATAAACTCGTTGTACTCTATTTTTTATTTTTCACATTGCCAGAATAGTGCCAAAACTGCGTTTTTAACTTTCATGGTGAATTCGGCTTGTTGAAGTTCGTGGTGTGCTTGTAGAAGGTAGCCACGACTTGATGGGTGGGCCACCAGTAGTATGGTGATTTTTCTTATGTTTATTTACGCATTTCGTAATATAAATTGCTCTTTCTTATTTCCTGTATGTACATGTTTTTATTTAATTAATTAGTTTGTTGTAGCTCATCGTTTTACTTCTCTTTTGCAGGTTAGATGATGATATGTGATAGTATGTGTTGATTTGATAGACTAGGAACATGCTTGCAAGTCTCTTTACTAATTCCGTGTGCAATTAAAAAGTCTCTCTCTTTACTAACCCTCATATGCAGTTAAATGTTAAATCTTGCTTTCTTTTATAATTTTACAGTCAAGTTTAGAATAGATTTTTAATTAGAACAGAACATAGTTTTAATTTGGGTTTTCTTTGACAGGGATGTTGATGGATGGATAGATTTAATTCTCGTTCTTAGTTATAGTTTTCTTACTTCAGTTTTAGATAGATTTCATTTGCTTCATTATTGGTTAATGTAATTGTCAATTTACTTCTTGATATCATAGTTTAATTTATGTTTTTAATTCATCATAGCTTGAATGAATTGAATAGACATAGCATAGTTTTCCTTTACGCAATTTCCTTTCATAGATTAAAATGAAATTAAATTTCTTAGTTAAATAACGATAATCTCATTATGTTGTTGATGGCTTATACATGAATATGTAGGGTATTTAACATTACTTTTATCATGGCTAAGTTTTCATTGGATTGTTTACTTAACACCTTTCATTTTGCCATTGAAATTAGTATTGAGCTTATACCATTAGAACTGTCCTTTGTTGTCAAGTGTCATCGAGATATCATCCATCACCACCGAAGGAATTCACACAACCAACAACATTATATTTGAGTGTTTCAAAGATTAAAGATAGTTTCTTGCTTTTGTAGATTAGAAGAGATAGTTTCTTGTTTTCATAAGTTTAGTTGGTAGTCTTTCTTGCTCTCAATAAACTAGATTTCCTTTCATGCATGACATTGAGCATTTAAATTTCCTTACATGCAAGAGAAATAGTTTTGCATTAGGAATTTACTCCACTTGCCTCTTAGGCTAGATAGTTGTTCAATGAGAAGTTTTGCTTGTAGTAGTTAGTTGCCTTTTCTTACTTGTCTATTTGCTTTAGTAGGATAGATAGTTGTTTTTGCTTACTTGTCTTTTGCTTTAGTAGGTTAGTTAGGTGTCTTTGCTTACTAGTCTATTTTGTTTACTAGTCTATTTGCATTGAGCATTTAAATTTCCTTTCATGTAAGAGAAACAGTTTTGCATTAGGCATTTAGTCCACTTGCCTCTTAGGCTATATAGTTGTTCAATGAGAAGCTTTGCTTGCAATAGTTAGTTTCCTTTGCTTACTTGTCTATTTTCTTTAGTAGGATAGATAGTTTTCTTTGCTTACTTATCTTTTGCTTTAGTAGGTTAGTTAAGTGTCTTTGTTTACTTGTCTATTTGCTTTAATAGGTTAGATGGGTGCTTTTGCTTACTTGCTTATTTATTTGTTTTCATAGGGTAGTTTCTCATTGAATGTAGGTTGGCAAGTTAAAGAAGTTTTCTTTTGTCATTTTCTTATTATGCTTAGTAGTTTTATTTTGCTTATCGTTAAACTAGTTTTCTTTACATAGGGTTTTACTTGCTTTCTTAGGAACTATCCATCGATCCTTGGCCCAAAAGTACTTAGGTTACCTAGTTTCAAGTTTCTTAGTAGGGTTTTCTCATTAGATAGGTTTTCTTGAGTAGATTAGCCTTAGATAGTTTCTTTCCTTAGTTAGACTATACTCCTACCAACCTTTTACCTTTGGCATATATTTTGCTACAACTCTAAGTTTACTTACCCCGGGTTGAAAATTTAATTGAGGGTAGTTTAGTGTCTTTTAGTACATATAAAACACCTAACATGTCTATTTATGAGTGATATTGAACATCTTGTTTGAGGTATGTTTTGTGAGCTAGGGTTTAGCTCTTGAGATGGTATTGGATGTTCAGTATTGTTTCATATATCAGATTTGTTGAGGGATACAATTGGTATTTTGTTGTTGGTATTTGGCATATGGGTATTGGTCTTTTGGTTGTGTTGTGTTACTGAAGTTGTTAGTTTAGCTTGAGGCTACATAACAGTGAGGTTGTGGCACATGGTTCGATGTAAGGGTTTATGGTATTTGGTTATGGATAGTGTGATATATTGCTAGAGAACTTTTTATGGTTATATTGGTATATGTACTTGGTGTTTGGTTGAGGTACATGGTTGAGACAAGTAGTTGATGAGTTGGCACATACATGAGGTGTATACTTGATGATGTTGGTACATCTTGATGATTCATAGTTGATGTATATTTGATGCATGATTTGTACATATTTGGTGCATGGTTGATGCACTCGTTGATGGTACATGTTGGTGCATGGTTGATGCACTTGTTTATGGTATAGGTTGATTACATGTTGTTTGGACAGGTTATTATGACAGGTTATTTGTACAGGTTGGTGCATGGTTGATGCACTTATTTATGGCATAGGTTGATTACAGGTTATTGTGACAGGTTATTTGTATAGGTTTGGTGCATGGTTGATGCATTTGTTTATGGTACAAGTTGAGGTACAATGTTATGTATGGTACATGTTGGCACAAGTTGTTGGTACAGGTTGTTATAGGTTGATTACAAGTTGATTGGTACATGTTTACAATAGTATATCTCATAGTGATAGTGTGACAGTAGTTCCACCATTCTACTTCTACGTCAGGGCGGTTGGACGGGGAAAGGACAGGTGGTTGTAGCCGAAGAACATAGGGGGTTGTAGCCTCCTTCTAGTTGTAGCCAGAGAATTGGGGATTTGGATCTTCCCTTGGGTTGTATCCTAAAAAACTAGGGGGTTGGAACCTCCTTCCAGTTGCAACTAGAAAACAAAGGAAGTTGGTGCTTCCAATGAATGTAATTCTTCAAGACATATAAGAAAAAACATTATGTGGTTTTCTCCCGCTTTGGGTTTCCATGTAAAAACATTGGTGTATTGTGTATGTGTATGATTGCTCATTTGTTCATTTACTCTGCACTTATTGGATGATAATTCTACACTGATATAACACTTGCATTATATGGTTTAAAAGGTTTAAATTTATCTATTACTGATTCACACCCCCTCTCAGTAATCTAACACATGTCTTTAAGGCTTCTTCTCTTACCTTTATGGATTCATGGCTTCTTTACTTGGCTTCATGGCTTTAAGGATTGTTCACTTTGATTCATGGATTCAATACACAAAACATATCAAGTCTTCTTTACTTGGATTCATGGCTTCAAGGATTCTAAACTTGGCTTCAAGGCTTCAAGGATTCTTCACTTGGCTTCAATACTCAAACAATATCCCTTTTTCATTACCACGTCATCATCATCATTGTTATTTCCTTATCATTACTTCCACATCATCATCATCAATGCCACATCATCATGATCACTGCCACTTTGACATCAATGACAACATTTTCTCAATAATACCCCCCTTTGTCATTGATGGAAACACCCTCTTCCTTTTGCAGTGATGCATTCTCGCTCTATCCATCACTTTGTTTCTTTCCCCATTTGATATCAATGGAAAATGGATCATTTTTTCTTATCATGTGACTACCCCTCTCACCAACAATGTTTTTCTCTTCCCTTTGACATCCAGAATAAAGAGTTTCTCCCACTCTGAAATTTCATGATTCTCTTTCTTATTTTATTGCTCCTCTTGTCTTCATGCTTTAATCCACTATAATTTAATTCATTTTGTTTCTCCCTCTATCATCAATGGTTCCACTACTACATATTGTAAAAATTCCGACGTTTTATTTGCGGCGTTATGGACAAAATTGTCCATATTGTCGCAAAATAGAGGAAATTTATAAAAAAAAAAGTTCATGTTGCCCGATAACGTCGGTCTTGCCACGTTAATGTCGGTCTTGCCACGTTAACGTCGCTCTTTCCACGTTTTCCACTGGAACGTCGCTCTTGCCACGTTTTCCACTGGAACATCACTCTTGCCACGTTTGTGAAGATGTATGTCGCAATTGCCACGTTAACGTCGGTCTTTCCACGTTAACGTCGCTCTTGCCACGTTTTCCACTGGAACATCGCTCTTGCCACGTTTTCCACTGGAATGTCACTCTTGCCACGTTTCTCAAGATGTATGTCGCAATTGCCACGTTAACGTCGGTCTTGCCATGTTAACGTCGCTCTTGCCACATTTTCCACTGGAACGTCTCTCTTGCCACGTTTGTGAAGATGTATGTCGCAATTTCCACGTTAACGTCGCTCTTGCCACGTTTTCCACTCAAACGTTTCTCTTTCCATGTTTGTGAAAATGTATGTCGCAATTGCGACATTTACGAAACTAGGTTTATGTGTAGTACATATCTGAGTAGGAGAATCTTGCCTTTTACCTTGAATGATTAAGGAATTGTACAAGGGTCTCCTCTTATGGATGAAATTGTATATTCATGCTTCCTGTGTATGCAGTAGAGAATTTGTT
>ML784784.1:759216-803073 GCA_009831015.1 Picea engelmannii | reverse complement strand
GGAGCACAATAAATACGGGAGGAGGTGGTGGGATTTTTTTATATACATTCATACTATTTAATGGTTATCTGATGATTGTTGATGGTTATCAGTGTGTTTCGCAGGCTATATCTCCGCCGTCGGATTTTCAAAAGTAAATATCGACTGCCGTATCTTGTCTCGGTAAATGGGTAAATGAAATGTCAGCTGTCAAATCTGACTGGGAGATAGTCAGATGCTGGTGCGTCCGATTGATACATAAATCCGCCCCATCCTGGGGCCACGTGGAGATATAACGTGCTTTGAACGGCTTTGATACATTATGAAACTATAGTGAAAGCATTTATCAAAGTAGCAAGAATTGGCCTGGGAAGAAGCGAAGCCGGCAATAAGACTTCAAACTTCCCAGCCAATCAAATTGTGACAAATCCATAAATTTTTTATTAAAAAAATTATGTATTTAAATTTTCTAAGTTAAACATTAGCATTCTTTCAGAAATTTGGAAGTCAACCTTCAACTAATTGAAATTTAGCGATGAACTCATCGCTATAGTCCCTGCCCTTGGCCTTCCGGCAGGGACTACTAATGTGTTGTAAAGAATAGCCTTGGCCCTCACCTTTTTATGGGATAGGTAAATATTCCAGTGCCCATCCTAATCACTACTAGATTCTTGTCTAAATAATGTGCCGCAAAGAATAGCCTCGACCCTCACTTTTTTATGTCTATTAACTAATAGGTAAATATTCCAGCTCGAGCGCCCATCCTAATCTCAGGGACCAGGTTAACAGAGGAGAATTTACCATCGAAGCACTGGACAAAATAGTAAGTACATAATTTCCTTACAGGTGATGAAAATATGGGGATAGTCGGAAGGGTGGGAACTGTAGCAAGAAGAAAAAAACAATGGGCTCACAGACACCGTAGTCTTAAATGTTTCTCAATCTATGTTCCTTGCTTACTTGGTCTGATCTTGGTGGGAGGGTCATCCATATCAATTTGTTAGTAATCTATGTTCCTTGCTTACTTGGTCTGATCTTGGTGGGAGGGTCATCCATATCAATTTGTTAGTGCTTGGTTGAGATTGCTACCCTACTTATGACTTCCTTATATTACAATGCTAGTCAGAGCAGGTGAGATATTTTCCAACCAAACAACTAATTAGATTGATATTGATTTGATTGCTAGAAGAAAATTTACTTGATCAATATATTTGAACTTGGTATTTTATTACTATATTGTATTTGAACATTTTGAAGAAAATACTTAATAAAAAAAAATGCTTAAGATAAAAAGATGATCTATTTTTATATAGATTGATATAGGTTAGTTATTATAAAGAAACCTTATTGGAACGGAAGTATGGGGTTTATATCATGAATTTGGTTTAGTTGCAGGCATCAATTCGGGTTTCAAACCCATAACCTAACGTTGGACAATGTAATTTTATTTGTATATACCTTGGTAAGTATTTCGCCCTTTTGAATGGTTGGATCTCAATTATTTTTTTGAAAATTTGCACTTTTAAAAGTTTTGTTCCTAATATTTGTAATTTTTCTATAGTCTTGTGAATCTTGTATATATCTAACAAGAAATACCTGGAGTAGTATAATATTGTGTTGATGCAAATCTCATTAATGGTCCTTTCAGATTAGTTCCCTAGTAAACAAACAATTTGTTTGAAGGTAACAATATGTTGGAATTGGCTTTTAGTTAATCCATCATTAGTTTTATTTCTGATAAGTAAAATAAGATAAAAAATAATGAGACAATTATATGGAGTATTTAAAATCTTCTTTCCAATCAAAACTGAACTACAACAATAAGTTTTAGATTTCCATTTTATTTATGAAGACATTTTTGCAGAAGTTTTGTTTCTTCCATAAAAGTAGTTGAGTTTTCTTAAAAAAATCTTGGCAATCATGATGATTTGTTGAAAAGTTTCCAGTATTTTTTGTTGATATACTTTTCTTATCTTTTTTAGAGACTTTTTCTATTTTTCGACCAACTCTAAGTTGAACACACCATTTTGTTATGTGAACTTAAGGTTAAAATTTTTAATATCACTTTAATTATTGAAACTTAATTTTTAATCAAAATTTCATTATTGAAGAGTTAATTTGTTATCAAAACTTCATTGTTGAAGGGTATAAATTTAAATATAACTTTTTTTGAAGTGAAATATAGAGAACCAAAACATAAAAAAAAAATTGTTTGACGAGTAAAGAAGAATCCAAATTTCAACACTGTTCAATACAATCATGAATTTTTTTTTAACAATTACTTCTAAATACACTAACCTTAACTTTTTTAATGTTTTTAAAAAATAATTGATTAAATTTTTTACCTTATCTCTTTGTAAAGATTTTTTATTTATTAGTTTTATACTTTTCAATTCAAATTCTTATTAGATGTTTTATAAAATAATTCCATATTAAAAAAAAAAAATTATTAGATAATTTTTTTAAATTAAAAATAAAAGTTAGAATGTTTAAAAATTTTCTTATTTTATTTTTTAATTAATCAAAAAGTAATTTATTAAATAATTTTTTAAAATTAAAAATGGAAATTAGAATGTTTAAAAATTTACTTATTTTATTTTTTAATTAATCAAAGAAATGATGAATGACGAATGAAGAGTATGACTTTATTTCTAAAATAAGGTCCACAAAATATATTAAACATATTCAATATAAAAAATTAGTTATTAGTTTTGGTTGTAGTTTAATTGTTTTATGTTTTTGTTCTTTTTTTAATATTTTTTATTTAATTTTATTGGGTGAGAGTTTGTTGCATTTGTATATTTGAATGGTTAATTCTGTATAATTCTAATGTTTCAAGGTTTTCTTAGTATGGTGAATCCATTATAACAGAAAATTGTAACTTTGTGTAGATTTATGTCATCATATTTTTGTGAAAAAAGTCAAAACGTGGAACAATTAGACAACGCCTTAGTTTTCTATTGGATTGAAAGTGTTGAAGTGAATATTGATTTGATGTTACTAAAATTTATATAATTTTATGTTAATGTTATTTATTGTGACAAGTACTTATTAATATGATAAATTTTATTATTAGTCCTTGCTTACTTCATGGTGTAGAGGCTATTAGCTTTTCTATTAGATTAGAAGTATTGAAGTGACTATTTTTATCATTGGGAAGTATTTAAAAAATAAAAAATACATTCCTTCTCATTAAGAGCTTAACATGTCACTTATGGGAATTAAACCTAATGGGGGGTAATAATCATTCCTCCCAACCACCCAAGCTAAATCCAATTGACACATACGTTATATTCTTACATTTGTAATGTGATAGTTAGGTAAAGTGTGAAGCTATCATCCCATTGTTGTACATAGTTATTAAATTGAAAAAATTCTCTATTTCCACCCATTATGAAGGTGGTCTCTTCACCTACTCACTACATAGAATAGCCGACACAGTTTGTGGAGGGTATATTGGCATGGACATACTTATCATTCCCTCTGCCATCCCCTCTATTATTTGTATTACCCAGTGTAACAAGGAATGGATTTTCCATTTGCAATTTATGTTACCCATGCAATAAGGAATTTAAATTGGCTCCATCACCCCTTCCACAAATAATTGATACTGTGAGTAGTATGGAAATGTGAACAATAAAGAGGGTCAATAGAAATAATGGTGTTAATGGAATAATGGTGTTAATGGAGAGGGTTTTGAAGCTCAGGATTATTTAGGTCAAGGGATCACTCCATCCACCTGTGTCAAGGAACTTTCCATTATTTTTCCACTTTCCATGGCTCTATTGATTTTTCCAACTACTTTACACTTGTGTTGCAAGTGTTACTTCTAGGAGTGCTTTCAATAGGTCAGTGTAAATTGATTTTCTATGCTCTTGCCTGGTTTGGGGTTGAAAATCATGTTGGGAGTTTTTTGGGCATTTGCATCATTTTCTTGTAATACCTATTTTTGCATGCCCCATGTTTGTAAAATCCTGAGAGGTTAAAGATTCACGATTGCTTCTCTATGTATTGGAATTCGATTTTTCCACATAATATTGGCTTGATACTCGATTTGTTCATCTTGCATTGTTTTTTTTCCAAGTGGAAAACAATAGATTCATTGCATTTAATTTGTTGAATTTAATTGAGTTGTTTTTCTTCATGGCCATTGTTAAATTCTCGTTCTATGCGTGTCAACTGCATCTAAAACTTTAAAACCTTATGCTTGTTGAAATGTAATAATTACTCCCAAATATCTCTCAGTAATAAATGAAGTGGGTGAAATAAGATCTCAACATATTTGACTTATAGACCTCATTCTAGAGACATCATCTCCATAAATTTCGTAATAAGTTCTCTAGACTATTCCCAATGGAAATCCAGATCTTTCCAAGTGTTCTATATAAACTTGTTTTTGGTATCAATGTTGTATGCAAAAAAATTAGAAGAGAAGAAGTTCACGAGTATAAATCCTTTCATGTATGTGTGTGTGTTATCTTACAATTGTAGTTGTAATACTTTGCTCCTATTCCCATTTTCTCAATTGGCTTCAGAGCTAGAAAGGGCGTGATCCAACTTGTAATTATGTGCTCGCATGATGAGAAGAGAACTATTTTTAAGGTGAATTGTTGTGTCTTGAGGAGTGCATGAAGGAACTACCCTTCAACCTGTGCATGGAGAAGGATCTGCGTGCATGCAGAGGAGGCCACAAAACCAAATAAGAAGTTGAAGGTTTATTGCATTTCACACAGAAGAGATCATGAAGTTCACATGGTGGTGGAGCCATTAGTACATATGGGGTCAATATTCGATGAAATATTATGACGATAAGGATAAAATTAATGGTACTGTCAAAAACAATTTCTGGGATCCCCGATGTTCGCCATAATTACAATTTTTTTTCTCTATATGTCGAACTTTAGACGAACTTTCGTCGGAAGTTCGATGCATTTTCTATCCTTTGAAATTATGACAAACTTTCGTCGAAAGTTTGACACACGTGAACATACATGTGAAAAGGCCATGTTCATCATTATCATCATCAACCTCATCATCATCATCATCATCATCATCATCATCATTATTGTCATTGTCGTCGTCATTGTCATCACCATAATCAACATTGTCGTCCTCCTCCTCCTCCTCATCATTTTTTTTGCTGTCGTTGTCATTATCATCATCATAATCAAGATTGTCGTCATTGTCATCCTCCTCATCATCATTTTCTTCATCATCACCATCACCGTCATCATCATCATCATCGTCGTCGTCGTCGTCATCATCATCATCATCATTGTCATTGTCATCATCATTGTCCTTAACAAGATCATAGTTATCATTGTCATCATTTTCATCATCGTTGTCATTGTCACCATTGTCATCATCATATTCGTCATATTTACCATCATCATTGTCATCATCATTTTCATTGTCATCATCGTCGTCATTTTCTGCATTTTCATCTTCGTCATCATCGCCATCGTCATCATTGTCATCATCAACGTCGTCATCATCATCATCGTCATCACCATCATCATCATTGTTGTCGTCATCGTCGTTGTCATCACTATAATGACCATTGTCATCGTCGTCCTCCTCCTCCTCATCGTCATCATCATTTTCATCATGATCATCATCGTCATCATCATTTTCATCATGATCATCATTGTCATCCTCCTCCTCATCGTCGTCATCCTCCTCCTCATCGTCGTCATCCTCCTCCTCATCATTATCATCATTTCCACAGTCATTACCATCATCATTGTCATCCTCCTCCTCCTCCTCATCATCATCATTTCCATGGTCATCACCGTCATCGTCATCATCATCATCATCATCATCATCATCATCATCATCATCATCATCATCACGATCATCATCATTTTTGTCGTCATCATCATCATCGTCATCATCGTCATCGTCATCATCATCGTCCTCATCATCATCGTTGTCATTTTCATCACCATACTCAACATTGTCCTCACCCTCCTCCTCCTCCTCATCATCATTGTGGTCATCATAATCATTGTCATCATCATTGTCGTCGTCATCATCATCGTCGTCATTTTCATTGTCATCATCATTGTCATTGCCATCATCATCGCCATTTCCATTGTCATCATCGTCATCATCGTCATCATCATCATTGTCATCATATTTATCTTCATCATCATCGTTGTTGTCGTCATTTTCATCACCATAATCAACATCATCATCTTCGTCATCATCATTGTCGTTTTCATCATCATCATCCTCCTCGTCATCATCATCATCGTCATCATCATCATCATCATCGTCGTCGTCATGATCATTTTCATTGTCATCATCATCATCAATGTCATCATCATCACCGTTATCATCGTCATCGTCATTATTGATATCATCTTCATCATCATCGTCATCATTTTCATCACCATAATCACCATTTTCATCGTCGTCATCGTCGTCTTCCTCCTCCTCCTTGTCATCATCGCCATCATAATCATCATTGTCATCATCATCTTCATCATCGTCATCATCGTCCTCCTCCTCCTCATCATCATCATCATTGTCATCATCATCATTTTCGCCATTGTCATGATCATCACCATAATCACCATTGTCGTTGTCGTCCTCCTCCTCATTGTCATTATCATCATTATTTAACGCTTTAATTCAACAAGTAAATGGTGGTTTCAACACTTAACTATACTTCACTTGTAGTAGTAAAGTTTGATTAATAGCTCCTTCCCACATGCTCAAACCCAATAAAGTTTTCACGTCTAACACAACACCATGTTGCAATTTATCCTAGTCATTGTGTTTCTTTTCATGATATTTGATATTTAATGATTATTTAGTATGAAAGGAAAGTGTATAAATATTGTTTATATAGGGCTTAAGCATTGTGCACCTTAAGTGTAACGATACCATTACTATTGACCAGAGTTGTTCAATAACTACATGGAAGCATTGCAAAATTGACAAACATATACACATGGGCTCCATGTGATGTGCTAGAGTTATAATGCATGGTCTCCGTGAAGTGGACTTACATCAATGGATACGACATACAATGCGAAGCTATAAAACTTGGGACTTGAAGCCTAATATAAATGACATTTAACTTTGACGGTCTTATAGGATTAACATTTAACAATGCAGAATGAGTAAAAAGCGTTGCCTAGTAATACACATCAACTATATCAAGGTAAAATGTATGCTTCTTGTCCTTTCTCATAAATATCTCAATGGTTCAAAATATAAACTTTGATATTGTGGATCGTGTATCTAGTCGATGGATCATTTTGTCTTCTACCACGACCAAATTCTCCTCAATTCGTTCTTTGTTTTGCATCGTAGTTGTTGTATTCAATGTATGATACTCTAAAGGACTATTGTTGTGTAAGTCACGTAGAATGTTTCCTAGAATTAAATTTAATTCTCCGTTTAAGTGGAGGGGTACACTATCACATCAACTCAAATATTCATTTCCCAATTCCACGTTTTAAATTTGCAATTTTTTTTTGATAATGTCTTATAAAAGCATCCTATCAAGGTCCACTTAAACCAATTTGTCTGGTTAGACATATGTTAAGATATGTTAAGCTTCCTTCTTTTTAATGAGGGAAATGAAACCAACTCCAAAAGTCAAACACCTTCTTTCATACACATAAGGGCTCTACACTTGTTAAAGTTTAAACTTTAGTTGTTTGCATTATATCACCCACAACACTTTCAATATAAAATTAGGTTTATTAATGTCATGAATAATTTCAATGTCATATTTAATTATTATTTTTACAATGTTATACACTATCTTATTACAATGACATATTCCTATGTCATGATTTCATTATGCTATATTATGAGTGAGGATAAACATTATCAAACATACCCCCAACTTATGCGTATCTTACAACAATATTGCATGATTGATTAGTTAGATGGTGTCCTTGAACACTATAAGTCAAAGTTCCACTATCCAACATGGTATTAATTTGTATAATTCGCAAACCTTTACCTTGCCAACAAAACACTACCATGCATTACAAAAGTTTGAATCAATACACCAACATGTATAAAAATCATGGAACTTTATATATATATATATATATATATATATATATATATATATATATATATATATGACTTAAACTAATTTTGTGAAAAAATATTTTTTAACCATGAATATAAAATGAATTCAATAAAAAAATTCAAAGATATCAAAATTTCACCACGATTCAAACTCTTTAATAAATAAAACTCTCCACTAGATAGACCCAATTATACATCGGCTCATCCAAAAAAAAATCGAATTATATATATATATATATATTGATTAATTTTTAACCAGAAAAATCTGGCCTTTAACATAAGTGGGGAAGATATATATATATATATATTGATTAATTTTTAACCAGAAAAATCTGGCCTTTAACATAAGTGGGGAAGGCGCTTCACTCTCCATATATAAATAGGAGTTTCTAATGAGTTACATGGTCATTGGGCGTCCTAATTGCCTTTCCCATCCAACGAAGAGTCCATAAAACAAATAATGGTTTATAAGCTTTCCACATAAATTCACGGATCGAGTATAGGCATATAAATCGATGGGTTCAAGGCGTCGCACTAACAAGGTATGTCATTGAATTTTTTTTTCAAGGAACTCAAAATTATTCTGTAAGGTGCAAGACTGGAGAAGTTGAGGGTTCAAATTTTGGGCAAGAAATTTACTGAGGAAATGAGCGTTTGAATGGATGAGAGTTCGAATTTGGGGTGAGAATTTTATGGAAGAGAAAATGAGTGATCCGAGCAGAAAGCCAGAGAAATACAAGGGGATGATAGGGCTAGTGTCATGTGCCTGGAAAACCTCCAGTTGGGCAACATAAAACACCCAATGTTCCCAGTGACCGTGCAGAACCGTAGTTGTTCACTTGGCGGCAAGGCCATACCAAGTTACTTAACTCAAACTATGCCTTCACCTTGTTTCATTCGTTACTTAAGTTATGCGTGTGCTTCTTATACTTAACTCATATAACAGTAAAGAGAAGCATTCATACATAGTAAACATGAAACATGTGTGTGGGAGCCAAACCGGCCTAATACCCAAGAATTCTTTAAAAAAACAACAACAATGTTCCAAGCCAAACACTTTTTCCACACAAAGAAAGTTTATACAAAGGAGCTTTCGCTTTGTTACAAAAAATCTGTGCGAAAACAATTCAACTCTACTACGACGAGTTGTCCTTTATGCACCCTTCCTTTATCACTACATTGAAAAGAACCAATTGATCACCACCCCTCCATGCTTCATATCTAAAATGCCTACGGTTCTACCTTAGTGTGCCTATCCCCTTGCTTGATTCATTCTTTCCTTGCTTGATCTTGCTTGATTGTTTCTTGATGTCTCCCAAATGGTTTCCTCCCTTGATTTATATAATCGCGTAGCCTTTCCAATCGACACATCTATTCACCATGGAGAGACACAACCCTTGGCTTTTGTTCACTTTTTAGTTTGGGTTGACTTCTGCCAAAGGGTGTGCATCCCTTGGGTGAGTTAGCCCACTCACCCAAGATCGCTCTTCCTCGCTTGGATGACTCGTTCAACCTTCGTTTCTTGGGTTCCTAAGTCAAGTTCATTCATGATCGTCGGTTTGTCCCTTGGCTAGCATCCATTGCAAGTATCCTTGGTCAGATCCCCTTGGAAATGTGTGTTCCCAAGGAAGTGGAGCTTCTCTAACTCACGTTTTCCCTTGTTCTTTTGGTTAGGCATTCTCTCTGTCGAAGCGACCAATCGACATCTTCATTCATTCCATATTTTCTATGGGGCACCCATTACTTTTGTGGAGCGCCCACCTAGCCCTCATATTCAGTCAAGACTTCGTACTAACCTTTTTCACATGTAACCATTGGTGAAGTCATCCTTGACATGGTGCATGCCCAAGGAACCTGAATTCACTATATAAAATACCTTTTCCTTCATGAACCGAATTGAGTGATCTCTTGCTCACCTAACTTGTCTATCTTGGCCTGCTATGGAGGAGCACACGCTTCGACCAACTTCTAAGATGTTACACCCTCCCCCACTCCAAGTCATTTTCATCAAGAAAATACCAACATTTCTTCATCTTTTGTGATCACCAATGATGTTCGTCATGACCCTCATATTCTTCTTCTCGTCTCACTACTGCGTCATTACTTTGGATGCTTCTCCTACCATTGCGCATTGGATCCCCTCATGCCTTAGCTAGTGAGGTAGTTAGAATGACTGTAGCATCAAGTTCACAAGAACTCACCCCAACATCAAAATCAACATCGACCATCAAATCCTCCAAGTCATCGTGATGTCCGTCTTTGCGACAACCACTATTTGTCTCACTATCATCCCCATGAAAACAATTAGTTGGTTTGTTGTCATTTTTGCGACAACATCTATTTGGATCATTGTCATCTCCATGACAACGATTAGTTGGCTCTCTTTCATCTCCATGACAACGAGAAAAAAAGCTCTTGTTTTTAGTGCATGAGTGGGAGGGGGCGTCCCAACGAGCCACCACTATCATCCTCATCTTATTTTTCCAAATCCTGCAAGGTGTCACCATATGTCTCTGTCAAATACATCAAGAGTTATATGTTGGAACTGATTTATACTTCAGTCTCTTCCATGAGACACTCAATATTTGTATAGTAAGGCCACTCCCTAGTTGCAAGTGTCTCTGGTTTTGGCCCAACCTCCTTCTTGGAATGCTTGTACCACAACTGTTGTCCCTCCTCAACACACACTTGTGTAGAAAATGAATCCACTCTTTGTTCCTCATGTTCAGGCTTCTTTGTTTCCCCTGTCATCACCAATTCCTTTGACATAATTTCTTCATAGAAGTATGTGAAATTCTCCATTCCTTGAATGATGTTAACCAAGATCTCTTCAATCTTGTTAACTTGCCATTCCAAGTCTGCCAATACTTATGATTCATCTGATTTCTTCATTTCAACCATGTCTCCATCTCATCCACTGGTGTCCAAGAAAGGTCGTTGGTTATCCACCAAACGCGATGATGAAATTTGAATTCCTCAACTCTCCCTTATAGTAGGCATCATACATGGATTTGGTCCCGACATAATAGCCAAACAATTGACATGCGACATGGGGACTTCCTTCTCTCCGCGGATGAAATATTTCCCCAAAATTACTTCGTAATCGCCTAATGGAACAATGGTGAAACTCATCCTTCTGGTCCATTCCCAAAGATTCATAGGAACATTTTTGGATGTGCCACCAATATCCTATTCACTTGATTTAACCACCTTGAAGGAATTTTGTGCCTACTCAAATTGCGATCCAAGCGTTTGTGTAATGTCTTCTCTCATGAAATTGTAGCACCACTATCTACCATAGACAAAGTCATTTTTCCATTGATCTCTTCCCGAACATAACTAATTTTCATCACATCGAGGTCTTGAGCAACTATCCATTTTTCCTCTGCAACAACACCCAAAACCTGCAACACACTCATGGATGGGTTGTCCACTTTCTTCAAAGCGTTCACTTTTTGCTTCAATGGACAATTCTTGGCATAATGCTCCTTTGCACAAATCCAACAAGAAAATGGATTTTTCTCCTTTTGTGATTATGGTTGCTTCGCATAGTCTTCGATGTCTTTGGATGTTTTCATCTTTCTCTTGTCCTTCTTCTTCCTTCCCTACTTCTCACGTTGGATTTCGTCACTGCTTCGACCTGTTTTTCCTTCACCTTTGAAGTCCAAGAGTTTGTTTTTCACTATGATTGTTGCTGCAACGGTCGAGATGATTTGGCATCAAAACTCACTATGTGCCCAAGTCTACAAGCCATTCATGAAGTGGAAAATCCTATCTTTGTTCAAAATTTCTTTGATCTACAACATCATGCCAGTGAACTCCTTGATGTAAGTTTGGATCTTGTCGGTGTTCTTGAGAGCCAGCAACTAGTTTCTAGCAACCCAAGATTGGTTTCCTGGACCAAACTATGCTTTCAAGGATGCCTTCATCTCTGCCCAGTTTTCGATCTTCTCAGTGGTCCTACTAGCTTCCAAGTCCTCAACTCGGTTTCTCCACCAAAATTTTGCAGTTCCTATCAAGAACATAGCGACAAAATTTACTTTGGCCTCATCTGGACTTCCGTTCATTTTCTCCAAGTACTACTCCATTTGCCAACATAAATTTCCCAACAACTTAGCATTGCGAGTTCTATCATACGATTATGGTTCTTTCATCTTGATTCATATCTGCACAATGAATGATTTTGGCCCACTGTCTACAACTCATTTAAGAAATGTGATGGTGTCCTCCTAATCTTTCACCTTCTATTGGATGGAATCTAAAGCATCCTTAGCTATCTTAAGTTTGTCTTTAAGGTTGTCGGTCAGAGTGCTAGAGAAAAATTCCATCATGTCTTGGAACTCCTAGATAGTTTCCTTGAACCTAATCATGAGTTCACCCATCTTCGTTTCTAGTCATGTGACCTTTTCACCATGAGTACACATCGCATCCATCCATTGATCCATAATTTTCTCTAAGGAAAGGAGTCGGTCCCTTACCTTGGGCATATTAGGATTTTGTTCGGTGTCACTATAGTTTTCATGCGAACAAGCCATCCTTGTGCTTCTAAGAATATTCACAGCTTGTGCAACCTTTGCCAAAAAAGTGGTTCATTCTCTGAATTTGTGATTCGTTCTCTTCCCTTCACCACTGTCATGGAAATATTCACTAAACCATTCGACTGGTAAAGCACCCATAAAAACCTCATGTTATGACGATGACAACCAAACTGCTCAACAACCAGACTAACTATACAAAGTTATCTCTAATGTGCATTTTTCTCTGATACCACATGTCACGGCGGTGATAGTGGTGAATAACTTACCAAGTTGTTTACCAGAACCACTTCCTCAGTTTTATTTTATGTGCACTATTATAGCACTTGTCACATGCATGGGGAACCTCTATTTGGGTGACAAAAAACACCCAACATTCCCAGTCACTATGCGACACTGCAATTGTTCACTTGGCGGTGAGGCCACACCAAGTTACTTAACTTGGACTATGCCTTCACCTTGTTTCTTTCATACTTAAGTTATGTGTGTGTTTCTTATACTTAACTTATATAAAAGTAAAGAGAAGCATTCATACACAATGCAAATGAAACATGTATGTGGGTGGCCAAACCGACCTAATACCCAAGGATTCTTTATAAATAAAACAACAGTGTGTCGATTCAAACACTTGTGCCACACAAAGAAGGTTAATACAAAGGAGATTTCTCTCTGTTACAAAGAACCTAAGCAAAAGCAGTCCAACTCTACTTCGGAGATTTGTCCCTTGTGCACCCTTCCTTTGTCATTACATTTAAAATAACCAATGGATCAACACCCCTTTGTGCTTCATAGCTACAATGCATGTTGTTCTGCCTTAGTGCACATGTGCCCTTGTTAGGTTCATAATTTCCTTGCTTGATCTCCCTTGATCATTTTTTGATGTCTCCCAAATGGTTTCCTCCCTTAGTTTATATAGGCATGCAACCTTTCCAACTGAAGCATTCGTTCACCATCGAGCGACACAACCCTTGGTTTTTTTCCACTTTTCAGTTTAGGCCGACTTCTGCCAAAGGGAACACATCCCTTGGGTGAGTCGTCTGACTTACCCAAGTGTGCTCTTCTTCACTTGGTTGACTCGTTCAACCTTCATTTATTGGGTGCCCAAGTCAAGTTCATTCTCTATCACCAGTCCATCCCTTGGTTAGTGCCCAATGTAAGTATTCTTGGTTAGCTCCCCTTGGCGAGGTGCGTGACCAAGGAAATGGAGTTTCTCCAACTCGTGTTTTCCTTCGTTCAGTTGTTTGGGTTCTCTCTTTGTGGAAGCGATCAACCGATGCCTTCAATCATTTTTTCTTTTCGGTGGGGTGCCCATTGCTTTTGTGGAGCGCCCACCTAGCCCATGTCTTCAGTCAAGCCTTCTCCTTAACCTTCGTCACATACAATCGTTGGTGAAGTCATCCTTAGCATGATGTGCACCCAAGGAACCCGAATTTTCTATATAGAGTACCTTTTCCTTCATGAACTGAACTGAGTGCTCTCTCACTCACCCGACTCATTTGCTTTGGCTTGCAGTGGAGGAACGCGCGCTCCGAACAACTGTTGAGATGCTACAACTAGGATTAGACTCCATGATAAGGGGGAAATTTTGAGGGATGGGGTCACTAATAGGTTTAGGAGGCTCTCAGATTCCCACGACCATCATAAATATTACGGAGAGAAATATGATGCCGAAAAATATTTTTATAAGGATGACAACAGATTGAGAGATGGTCATAGGGAACACAGGAATTATGAAAATTGTGAGAAGGTGAATTCTATGGGGAAAATTCCCCCTAAACTGGGTCTAAGGAATAGGCAGAGATATAACCCCTTAAAAAACTGACTTATCTCTAATCTACCCCAAAACAATCTAAACTAAGTGATAAGAGAGAGGAAAGAGAAGGTTAAGAAGAGCACCTTGAATCCTTTCGGTTGATGTAGACCTCTTCCACTTGATGTTGTAACTATGTTGAACTTGCACATAATAGATCTAGCTAGGAATTGACATACACAATTGCATAGAAAATAGAAGAAACGAGAAGCAGGAGAGAAAGAATAGAAGAATTCTCATTAACCAAATGAATGACTGATAGTTACACATGATATACTCTGTATAACTCAACCAATGCGCACTGGAGGAGAAGCCAATGCTCCATAGTGATGTTCTAGAGTGATATGGAAACACACCAGCAATTACGAGAGTAAATTTCCACCTAGTCTAGTCTCTCGGGCAGTTACGATAGTGAATTGCCACCTAGCTGAGTTAACTAGTCTATTAGTCTTCAGTTAACTGACTGAAACAGAGTGAAGTGAGGAGGAGATCATGGAATCATGAGTAATGTGCTAATATGGTGATGATCCCAATGACAATGCGCATTAGCTGGTGATGATCCCAATGTTGCATGGTGATAATACCAATGTGGCATATAGACTCCACTCAACTGATGAAAGTGAAGTGTGAACTGAAGAGAATATTCTCCTAGAGGAATATTCTCAAAATATAGGAGACTGAATAATGACTAATAAACATAGGAAAAACCTTAGGAAAAATAAATCCTAGGTGTGTGTGAAGTAACTCCAACAAATGTTTCCTCTTAGATGACATATCTCCACCCAAAGATAACCTGTAATAGACCAAGAACAAAAAACAAAAACATATACAATCTCTATTAATCACTTAAAAATCCTAAATATATATGTAAATGATCAAACTAGATAAGAACATGTACACATAAATTTTTGGAACAAATATAATCTCTTGTATTCATTGACCAAATGAAAGGTTACAACCTTTGCTTACAGACACCACTCCACGAACCAAGTCTGGGATCCTCTGTCATTACTTCAAGTGCACCAATACCATCGAGGATTCTCACAACCAACATGCCAACATAAGGTGGAAGGAAGGGTTCTATAGGGAGAATGGATGGGAGGGAAAGTTGAGGATAAAAATTAGAGCAAGATGCAAAACTTGGGCAATGAGAGGGAAAGGATTTTGGCAGAGTTTTCTTGTCTCCTTGTTCATATATGAAAATGATCCCCTTAGACCCCTTTTTATATGATAAAAATATGGTTATTTAGTTTGGGGAAGGGATACAAGGGGTAAAATGGTTAGGAAACCCTTCATATCCCATAAACTCCGTTGAAATACGCACAATTTTATATTTTTTTCATTTTTTGGGAGTAAACGCGGGCTAACTAGCATGCAACATGAGTATGTATGTGGGAATATTAACATGAAACACACATATGTACACAGGATGATAGTGTAGAAGGACACGTACATTATCGAAAAAGTTTTTTTTTGAAGGAAAGCTCAACAATATGATTTGGCAAAGGACACAAATGGATGGCCAGTGTCTTGGATGCCTAGATGTGGAATTTTTGGACTATAATATATGCCCCCTAATGTGTGAGGTCAGAAGAGCAGCTGATGGCCGAAATAAATTATCACATCTTTATACAGTGGGAAGGAACAGAGTCAAGTGAGCCCAAGATGAGTATTTGCGAGCATGCCATCTGCAAAATAATGATAATCTCTCTGAGGTGGGAATACCCATGCTAATGATAATGATAAACTAAGCATGGACTCTAATCAAGTACACTATAGATCCATGTCATATAAAATAATGATGATTACGAGACAAATAAGAATGTCTATGTAGTCGCGAGTAATACACATGTGAGCTACATCTCAAAATCAGCTGAAGAGATACAAATACAATGTGATATGCATCTTCATGAAGCATCAATGCCTGTAGTTGGGGGTGGTAGCTTCATAACTCGAGCCATATATTCAAGGTCTTCAAAAATCAGGTAGGAGTATAATAGGAGTGTATGAATCACTACCCTAAGGTCTTTGACAAACTGTCATGGAAAGACTGGAAGAAATTGAACAAAAGGTACTGAACTTCGTTGATTCCAAATATGAACTTGATTGGATTCTCAGGATGGATGACTCATGAAGGTCAAGAGACTAACTGCAGAATGGCCAACTCAGGTTGGAAAACTTCCCTTGGAAAAAATCACGACAAAATGATGAGACTTAGGAAACATATTATTGACATAAGTTTGTGACACAGGAGGCACCACAAACTCTCCATATGTTTGGAAGAGTAAGTAAATGGAGGAGGACATGACTCTATGTAATGAGAACAACTTCCTAAGGTCATACTAGATCGCAATGCTTGCAGAAAAAATGAAAGGATGTGCTTTGTCCAAGGGTGACGATCTTGCTACAGATAAAAGAGAATGTATATCTCGTCCCCTATTTTTGGAATATTTGATTTTTTTGTCTTTTTCACATATTTAACGAGCTTGAAAAAGAATAAAAGAATGCTACATTACAAAGGAGGAATGAGTGTTGTGGGAAAGAAAACTAGTTCCAAGAGCATGGAACATACTGATGCTCAGTGCAAGGAGACATTTGCAGTATAAGGACACTCGATAAATTCCTCCATGGGTCAAGTTGTCAGATCACAAGGGAAAAAATATTACAAGGATTGCACCTAAGGAATGCTCTAAAGGTTCAATAATAGCAACATGAAGCTGACATTATGCCAAAGATGCAAGGATGAGACATGTGACGTGATGAAAAAATTACACAACGAGACTCCTTCCATGTAAAGTTTTACGATCCCAGAGAAGGTAAGATCGACGTTTTTTCACTCTTAGAAAGTCTGAAAAACATTAAAAGAAGACTCAAGAGTGATATCTTTTGTAAGGTTAGTCTCTAGGGCCCAAAAAAGAATAAAATCATACCGAGGAGAACTCTTCTGGTCACTAGGGCTAGAGTATTCCTTTTTCGTAGTTAGTACAGTCGTTCTGGAAAAGGGTTAAACTTATACCGAAGGGACGTCTCTTCAAAACCATTTTAATGAGTGTGACAGAGACAATATCACATGACTATCTTTTCAATTTTAAGGAGTCTGAAAAGAGATTAACTATGGAATCACAACCTTTTTTGTAAATTTAGTCCCATGAGCTCGAAAAAGTATAAAACTTAACTTAAGAGAACTCTCCCTACGAGACATGTCTCTTGAGGTGTACCTTTTTCCTAGGTAATCTACCAGCTGGAAAAAGCGTTAAACCTATGCCAAATAGATATTCTTTTTGGACCAATTAATGAGTGTGAAAAGAATAAGGTCACTCGACGATCGTTTCTTATTTAGGGAGTCTGTAAAGGGTTTAAAGAAGACTCCAAGGGGTTTCCTTTTTTGTAAATAATCCCCAAGGCCCAAAAAAGAGATAAACTAAAACCAAGGAGAATGGCCCTTTTTCACAAATTTAGTCCCTCGGGCTCGAAAAAGGATTAAACTTATGCCTGAGGTTAATCTCCTAGCGAACTGTAGCTCCTAGGGTGTACCTTTTTCGTAAAAATAGCCATACAAACTGAGAAAGGGGTAAACTATCGCTAGAAAAATGTGCCTTCAAATTTGATTTTGACGAGCGTGAAGGTCAAAAAGATCGCTTGACAATATTTTCAATTTTAGAGAGTCTGAAAAGAGTTTAAAGAAGACTCCAGGGGGGGTCCTTTTCTTAAGTAATATAAATGAGGCCAAAAAGGATAAATAAATTCTCATTAGATGTTGCTTTCAAAGTTTAAGCGATCCTGAAAGACAACAAACCATGCTCTTAGGGAGTCCCTCAGGTATAGGCCAAAAAAAGATGAAGAATAATGAGGCTTCAACACACAGTCATGGCGGGACTAAAAGGACTCCCAATTCTATGGAATACTCACAACATGGATGCCAAAATGTAGCAAAGGATCTACCTAGGGCATCCATGTAGATGGAGGCTCTACCACCTAACTACGACACTTCTAAGACAACATAGAAATTTTCAAGCTGCACTTCGGTGGGATTGATCCTATGGAAAAGCAGAAATAATCAACAAAAAGAAAGATGCAAGGTGATGAGAATCTAACCTATATGCAAGTGTCAAAAATAAAACTTCACCACAGGATAATGTGAGTGTAAACCATCTCATAGAAACGCCAAACCAAAAGAAAAAGTTCATAATAATGACCTAAAGATCCCCCAAAAAGAAACCAAAGCACCCACCAAGCCAACAACAGGGAAAAAGAGGACCAAACTAGGGAAAAAATAGCTAAAAAATTCTATAAATAGAGGTAGACAACTCATTTTAACCATTGAAATTTGGAAAATAGCCAAAAAGTGAAAAATCTGTCTTCCTCAAAACACAAATTCAAGGAGCCACGGTGGACGAAAAGACTTCAAACTTGAACCAAGTAAGTACACATGACCTCCTCCAACATTTCAATCCATTATTTTTTTCTTTTATTTTTGTTTAGAGGGTGTGTTCCCTAAAAAATGAGGTGTCTACGTGGGTTGTTCACGCTCAGTACATGTATATACGTGAGCTGAGAGAAACTCAACACAAGTACATATGTGACTGTCTTATAAGAATCCTGTGTACATCTCTTAAAGTATTCAAAAAAATGAAAAATACACTAACCTCAAAATTTTTTCATGCATCAGGATGTATTTCCATTGGAGAGAGACATATTGGTTAAAGAGGATCCAGGGGCCATTGCCATGTTAAAGCAGTGTGGAATGTGGAAGTTTTTTCAATTCCCATTCATGAGGGCACAACCCAAGCTACTAAATTATTTGATAGACTACTCGCACCCAGACGTAGAGGCCTTCATTCTAGGGGCCCAATCACCAACTCCCACCACCAAGGATATATACTTCTTGACCGGTCTCTCTAGGAGGGGTGAACCGGTTAACCTGAGGACATTCACTCAAGGACCACACAATATAGAGGAATACATTGGAATGTACTATGAAGTTAGCACTGAGAAAGTAGGCTCTTAAGTGCCAATTCAGAAGATAGAAAGACTCAACCTACATATAGTGTTGTATATGATTGGGTAGATTACAGGATCCAAAGAACTTCACCAGGCCTCACGTGCACAGATGCATTGTGCAACTCAGTGTCTATAGGCCACCATATTCGACTAGAGCACCATGATGATCACTTGTATGAAGAAACAACTAACTTACTGTAGAAGAAGAATGAACACGAAATTTGGTTTTGGGACTGTATTGTGCAGATTCTTTTTTGAGAGAGTGCCAGGCCTTAGCCCATGAGAGACATTACGAGGGCATATTTCCTCCTTTCCTACATTATATATATGGGTTGCATTAATTCCTCTATAGGGAGCAGGGAGAGTGCAAGACACATTCGATGACAAGTTATTTGAATGGTGGGCTTGTCAAATCCCTGCGATCGAAGACTACCCATATGCGGGGATCGATTTCATGAGGGACCCTGATATGCCTATGCCCCCTGGCAAGGATCACAGAGAGATAGGTACACATCATTATTTATATTTTAAATTTATTTCATTTTTAGTTTTTAAATATTACCATTTTTATGGTATCATCATAGTACTAATTTAGTAATATGTTATACACAGATGTGGGACTAATACGACCCTCCAACTTCGTCAAGATTAGGCATCATCCTCGATAGGATGTCGAACCAGCAATAGCAGGAGGGCCACCAGCTGGAGAGGCTGAGAGAGTATTGAGAAGAGTGGAGAGGAACCTGGAAACTCTCACCCATCCTGTGCCGATGGAAATGATTGAGGACTTACTCTCGGGCATGCAACTGCATGTGGTAGGAGGACCTAGGACTTGGGTTCAACTCTTCCAGTGTATTGCAAATGTCATAGTACATTACACTAGAGACAACATGCCTAGACCATAGACTTATCACTTGACCTTATATGTGTCGAGGGCACTCTTTTTATACTCTCTTATGTATTGAGGGATTGAGCCTAGTGATGTATATCGACTCTATTTGAGGCTTTATGGACCACATTTTGTACTTATGACATTATTTTGGACATATTACATATTTATACATATTTTTACCTTATGGAGTAATCATTTTTGTACAAATGTATTTACATATGTGTGTATGTGTGCGCTTTTACTTTTATGTGTGTGTAAGATGCCAATCTAATATATGATTAACCAATGCATGAATTAGTTGATTAGATCTCCTAGGAACATAAATATATGTAATATAATCAAAATAACGTTCTAAGAGACATACCCTAAGGAATCTTCGGTGAAGGGTGGGATCATCGACGTGGTACACTCCATTTAACTGAGACACAACCGGTTGAGCATCTATATGAATCCAGAGGTGAGAAATACCATGTGACGATGCATCACGTAGTAATTCTATTACAACATTGTACTCGACAATGTTATTGGTTGCTTCACCTAGACAAACACATCAAAAGACACCAACTGACTAGTGGGCTTGAAGATAACCCAAGTTGCGGAAGCAAGCCTCCAAGTGTGTCGGCTAGCACCATCCGTGAACCCAACATAAAACTCAGATTCACTTAACATATGGCACAGTGAAAAATAACAATAAACTACACGTCCATATGAAAAAAAGACACGAAAATGTATAAATAAAACTATACATTATATACAAGAATTCACACTCAAGTGACCAACCTAAGTGTAATACTTCTTAAGGTAGAGCCCATTTCTAGGATCAGAAAAAACATTACCTTTGAAGTCAACCAGTTGATAAGCACCTTTTTCCAATACTTTCTTAATAATGAACGGTTTGAACGACATGGGTTTGAGTTTACCTGCCCTCAAGGGATCTTTATTTTGGTCAGAGACTAAGAAAATATTTCCTTTAGAGAAAACTCTAGGGCGAACCGATTGATCATATTGACACTTGACACATTGTTTGTGAGCCTCATTGGCCAAGGATACATATTGATGATGCTCATTGAGTTGTTTGAGATATAAAAGATGCTCTTCAAGTGGAGTTGTGTCAGACAGTAATTCCACTGCCAACTTAAGAGAGGGAATTTGACACTCTATGGGAAAGACTGCCTCGATCCCATAAATGATTTGGAAAGGAGACAAACCAGTAACAGTCTCGACTAAGGTTCGATATACCCAAAGTGACAAGTGCAACATCAAATGCGAATTCGACTTAGCTAAATTGATCGTTCATTGGAGAATAGTCTTGAGAGACTTATTGAAAATATCCACTTGGCCATTCGTCTGTGGATAGTAGGGTGACAAATGTTGTTTCTTAAACCCAAGTTTTGATTTTAAATTAGTCATCATCTTATTTTGAAAGTGACTACCATGGTCTGTGACAATCTCCTTCAGAATATCAAACCTAGCTACAATCTGGTTAAAAACGAAAAGCGCAATCGTTTCTCCGTCAGTACTAAATTTTGGTATGGCCTTGACCCACTTAGTGAAGTAGTCTACTGCCATGATGATATAATGATGCCCCCTAGTTGAAGTTGGGTGGCATGTAGTGAAATAAATTGACCATTTAGTGAAGGGAGAAACAAAAATAACTGGGAACATGGGAGCAGGTTGCGCATGCATCTTCTGAGATAAGATCTGGCATGGGTGACACTTTTTGACCGCCTCTACACAATCTTTGATCAATGAGGGCTAGAAGTATCTAGCACACATAATTTTATGGGTTGTTTCCAACCCAAAAAAGTGTTTGCCACATGCTCCAGTGTGGAAGTCATTGAACACAAGCTTTGCCTCCTCATGAGTGAAACAACGATGAAGAACACAATGAACTCCTGGACAATATAAAGTATCATTGATGATAAGATAATTCTCCACTTGATGGTGTATCCTTCGACGCTCATAATGAGAAGAATAAGAAGGGAAATTCAAAGTCTGAAGATACACAAGTATATCTCCATACTAAGGGTCTGAACATATAATAAGAAAAATATCTCCATTGATCAATGACTCTTCAGGAAAATCATTACCACTCTTAGCCGAGAGTTCCGAAATTAATTCAAAAAAGACCAAAGACTTCTTAGACTTCGCTGAAACAAAGTCCAAGTCAAATTATTGAAGAATGATATTCCATCAACTAATATTCCCATCGATGACATGTCATGTCAACACATATTGAAAAGGATTCACGACAGCTATGATGGTGGTCTAGCGAAGTAGAATGTAATGACGAAGCCTTTGGACAACATGGACAACTTCCAAAGCCAGTTTCTCAACATGGGTGTAGTTGAGTTCCAGTACAACCAAGCCTCGGCTAAGATAGTAGATAACATGCTCCTGGAGTGCGTCATCCTCTTAAACCAAGACCATACCAATAGTAGACTCTGTTGCAACCAAGTACAACAAGAAATGCTTTCCATAATATGGATGAGTAAGCAGAGGGGAAGATGTTAGAGAACGTTTCAATGCTTCAAAAAAGCATTGAGCCACTTCATCCCAATATAATGGGACCCCTTTTTTCAAGAGATGCATAAACCATTTAGTAATCTCGGCATAATTGGAAACAAACCACCGAAGGAAGTTAACTTTCCCCTGTATACTTTAAAGCTGAGGAATTGTTCACGGGGGAGGAAACTGAACTATTTCTTCAACCTTCATAGGATCGACCATGATCCCTTTCATGCACATGATAAAACCTAACAAACGCCCTGATGTTACGCAAAAACTACACTTATTCGGATTTAGGCGAATCTGGTAGTAGCGACACCTCTTAAATATAAGTTGTAAGTGGGCGGGATAATCATATCTCTTACGAGAATGCAATGCTAGATCATCAAGATACGCCTCGAATATATGCTTGAGGTCATGGAAGGAGAACGACATGGCCCGCTGACAAGTAGCTCCAACATTTTTAGGGCCAAAAGACATTTTCCTATATGCGAACGTACCCCAAGGACATATAAATGCAGTCTTATGTTGATCCTTTGGTTTGATATGAATCAGGTTGTACCCAGAAAAAACATCCATAAAAGAAAAAGAATTCACAACCCACACATTCATTGACAATCTAGTCAATGAACAGGGTTGGAAAATTATCTTTTGGGAAAGATTTATTCAGATCACAAAATTCCATACACATGAAACGTGCCTTGTTTTTTGTTGGCAAGAACAGGGTTTGACACCCATTTTTTCAATTGCACTGGATAAATGAAACTAGTCTTAATGAGTTTCTCTACCACGGCCTTGCTATTCATTGCCTTACGAGGATTGACTAGGTGAAGCTTCTATTGAATAGGCTTCACATTGGGATAAGTCCTAATCTCGTGTTTGACTATTCAAGGGTCAATGGTTGGAATTTCATCATAAGACCAGGCGAAAACGTCACAAAACTCTTTAAATGAATCAATGTACACCTGAATCTCCTTGGGGGAACAATCCACTCTGATGAAGACATTTTCAATGATGCTAGGGGTTTTAGAGATGTCAATAGGAATTTTTTCAGCTATACTTTCCATGTTTCCCTTGGCATATATTTCGTGTGTGGCCAGAGGATTAATAGGACAAGTGTCATCTCCATTCATGTTCGTGGTGAACTCTCCTGCCTATACTCTCCTCAGCTCGAGTAAAAAATAAGATCTATGGTGAAGATCATCCCAAGGTCTATTCAGCCTAGTCATTGCCTCCAAAATTTCCTCGTTGGAGGGCAAGACCAAGTCCAAATGATCGTGAGTAGTAAGATATTTTTGAGCCCAAATAGGCTCGATAATGGGATATAACTCTCGAGGGGGAGCCAAATCAGGGTTTGTCGAGACTTGCTGGACAATGTTGTACGCAACCTCAGAAACTGATAGGGGAATAAACATGATAGGATGCCGTACCCCTTCCATCGAAGACGATGGGGAAGGTAAAGTCCATGGATCATTAAAATAAATCATTTGAAAATAAGCTACTTGAAATATCGTAGCCTTCAGCTGATCAGGGACAACTGAAATAAACTTGACATCAATCAATGGTGGCGGGAAAGCAAAAGTTCCCATCAAAGATGGAAAAATCCCAACACCTAGGTTGGTGGTACCTTTTTATACATTGTGAATCATCAGGACCATGGATGCCCTCAATGAAGGGTCAGGACGAGAGAAGGATAACTGACCAACGGTTATGATCCGACCTTCATGAGAAAAAAAAAGACCTGAAAAATGGTGGATACAAATGTTGTCATCGCGTAGGTCCAACTTCATCCTAAAAAAAGGTTGTAGTTGAGAGGCGCATCATCTACTTCTACCTTGACACACATAGTTTTTCCCTCCAACTGCACGGGGAAGGAGGGGATTATTCCATGTGGTCTAAAAGAAAGACCATCTAATGCAATTGAGAATGTGAGTGAAGGAGACAACTCAGGTTGACTGATAGCCTTCCAAAATGCCAATGATATCACGCAAGTTGAGGCACCCTCATCTACCACCATTCGGAAAATATTTGTCAATCATACACCACTACTATCTGGAAAGCGACGTGGTAAGGCAGACGTGGGTTATGGTCGGTAGGGTAAAAAACAATAGTTCCCGATTTAGCTGGCTTAACAACACTCAAGGAAGACAACAATGCTTTCCTTTGTGAGGGCAAAATATGGAGGACTTCTAGGACAAAAATTGCACAAGGAGTTTGGGCTAGATCCTCCACGACGAGTAGTTATGAGCATCCCTTGCATTTAGATTTTGAGAATCCTTCTTAAATGCACCTTTAGGGATGCAAGTCAAAGTTTCTCCCACATTCTTCTCAATTTGAAGAGGACGAGATGGGTTGGAGGCTTCTTTTCCCTTATCAACAGATTCCGACATTTCATAATTATGAGCCCTGGTATGAAGATGAACATCTTATATCATCATGTATACGTTTGCAACTCCATTATTAGCATTAAGCGTGGGGGCTACCTGATTACCCCCAGGCACATTCGTGGATGAGGAAGCTTGAGCCATGTTTTTCCCTTGTAGGAAATGTTTAGTTGACACAACAGGCTGCTTTTGTGCCAATTTTTTTTTGAATTCCTTAAGATGAGGGCATTGGTGAGTCAAGTGATCGTCCGTGCAAATATTACATGGAAAATTTACCTTCCTCTTCTCATTTTTACGCTCGCCAACATTATTCATAGCTTTTTTATACCCCTTACCCTTCTTGCCTTTGGATTTCCTCTTTCCCTCAGGTTGCTGGTTACCCTTGGGATTCATCGACTCAACACTGTGTGCATCCGATGTTTGGGTTGTAGGGGCAGATGAACTAGGATTTTGGATGGCCACATATTGTTGGATCGATAATTGTTGCAATTGGTTAGCCAATTGATCCGTGGGATTACTTTGTGCTGAGCCTACTATACCATCGACATGAGGCCCAAATATTTGTTTGTTTTTTTCAAAATTTGATCATGGTTTGTCCGGGAGAATCTCGTACAACATACCGGATTGAGAGTAAATCAATTCCAGTTGTTGGGCTCTCATAATGGCTTCTTCTTCGGAGAAGACTTCAAAATTTCTGATGTGTTTGGAGACACAAGGCACCAAGGACTTGAGGAACCACTCGATCAAAAATGTCGGAGGGACCATTGCTTTGATCAAGATATTTCAGCAACGCCATTCTTGGATGTGATCAGATATATGGATGAATTTTGTTTTCTCGAAGTTGGCCAACAACTCGGTGCTGACATCGTATCTCACCGGTAAGTGGAAATGGTTTAAGAATACCATTACCATGTTGTTAAAGTAAGAATAATTCGAGTTTTCAAGCTTGATATACCATTTCGCAGCACCCCCTATAAGAGTGTGTTGAAATAATAACAACTTTATAGAGTCACCCTTCAATGAGTTGGAGGAGCTCCATAAATGAAACGTTGCAACATGATCACCTGGATCTTCACTGGGCTTTCCTTCAAATTTTTGTATGTCTGAGGGAAATTTAGTTGGCATAGGAGGAAAACAGGGATCATGACGGATCATATCGTTCAACAACCTTGAAAAATCTAGAAAATGGAGAGTTTCCAGGAAAGGTAACCTAGGTTGTGGTGGATTTAAAGGAAAAGAGGAGCCTGGGTTTTGACTGGCACCAAGTTTCTAGGAAAAGTTTTCTTGCTGGTTGTTGTGTTGGTTTTGTCACTTGGGTGAGCAAAACAACAACACTTGCATGTTTAGATAATCCTTCTAAACAAGAAAAAAGTTTGTGAGTGGGTTAGATCAATCAAACACACATGAAAACAAAGAAATACAACTAAGAAATAAATGTTAAAAAGCTTGATAAACTTAGAACCATGAAAATCAAACAATGACCAACATATTGTTACCAATGGATCAATAGATTAGTAGGAAAAACACCGTAGAGAAACGAAGGGATTTATGAGTCCCCTCTTCCTCCTTGGGAGGGCTTTTGAGTTCCCTAATTGAGAGCGCTTCTCTCCCTACAATGGAACAAATGACAAATGGTGAAGAAAAACAATGCCTATTTCCTCAAGACGTGAGTGGAATGGCCTATTGCAATGGTGCTTGAAGGATTAAAAGAGAAAAGATGATTCTTAAAGACGAATTCTTGTAGCATAAAAATACCTTGAATATCTCGGTTTCTTAGCAGACCCATGTCTCTTATTTATATCATCCATTCATGGAAAAATGTAATTGGTTCATAGTGTGAACAAGGGGCATTTTAGGGCACCCTCTAGCCCTTGATCAACGTCCAAGCTAGATTTCTCTCAGATATGAGTGTCAAATCGTGTTGGGGGTCAGATTAGAAGTGGTTGAGGGGCCGACAAGATCCATAAATGCGTTGTTCATAAAAGTACATGACTTTTCTCCCAGACAGTGGCACATTTTGCATGCTGAGGGTTGTGTTGGCCCGCACATGCTGCGCACTGTGCACGTGCTTCCTCTGGTGAATTTGTGCATTTTGATTTTTGACCAAATTATATAGTTTTTTTTCCTTTTGATGGACTTTGGAGGTTTGTGTGGACTATTTTTTGTTGGCATTGATGTGTTTCTTCAACCATTGTGTGCAATGTTGCAGATGATTTTTGAGTGATAACAGATTCCCCGTGATGTGTGAGGTTATGAACATACATATAGCTGAAATACATCAATGTTTCTTTTGCTGAGAGTTCCATTGTAAGGAATAATGAAGAGAGGAATTCTAAGAGAGATCCGTTGGAGGGAGAGGGAAAACTGTGGGACCCAAACCTTTCTCTAGGGAGAAAAAAGAAAATCTGTGTACAAACGAGGCGGGCATGCCAAAACGTGAGACTGCGAGTGAAGATGTATGTTGAGGTAGATAACTACAACGCCCTCGTGGGCGGTTGATAACGAAAGATGACAATTCTGAATGGTGAATGGACTCTGAAGTGAGTCAAGGAAAACTATAAGAATTTTCGATGACTCATAGGCATTGATGGCCTAACAGATTCAGAGGTCTTCGACTGGTATGAAACAAATGCGATAGTCGCATAGTAAGACCTACCGTAACATGAGAGTTTGTTGAAGCCGAATGTTATGGGATTCAACAGAATCAGAGAGAAATGATGATTCTCTCTGTGTCATCCGAGACTCCTCATTGTAAAGGTAATGAGAGTCAAGATACTTCCGCCCTTCTAGAAAATGTGTTGATGTCCACAAGAAGGGAGGCATGACTCCGAGAAGAAAAGGGATTCATTAAATCCATTGAGTAATATATGATATCAGGTACTGACAAGTAACATGAACAAAGTTAAGATGCTGTGGGACACAATACTGCCCTTGGTTGGGGAATTTTGAAGGATGATTGGAAACAACTGTAAAAATGGATCTAGTGTCAGGGGGATGACTAGATATGGGGTTAAACTGGGTCAGAGGCTAACAAAGTGGACAAACTCAGAGATCATGGGTACATGAACTTGGGATTCTTGGGGTTTGTGAATGATATCAATGTGAACAAAAGGGTGGATGCCCCAACCAAGGGTGACATGGGTTTATTTGCCAGGGAAAGAAGGCCATCAAGGATGACAACGAAAAAATCTATGTATATGATGGAAACAAAGGCTTTTTACAATTACCAAAGAAATAAAGAATAATTTGGGTTGAGTATACCGATACAGAAATGGGTGCCCCAGTGAAAGATGGCTTGGCCCATGTAGAGCGCATGTTGTGAAAGAGAACTAGTGGAGGGTGGGGGCCCCATGGTTGGGTTTTTGTAATAGGTAAATGGATGGAGAATAATTCACAGATGGGTAAAATGATGATGGATGAGATGGAGGGATAATGATACCATGGAGATGCAGTCAATAGAACCAAGATGATATGACCTGGGAGTCCATTGGGAAGGTTAGAAATATGACGAGAAGAAGTATGGGGTTCATTCTTAGAAGTGCATAAGACTATCAGGACTCCCATCCCTAGGGGGTGAAAATCAACATGAGTGTCAAGTTTCTAGAGGGAACTATGAATGGGACAACTCTTGTGGGGGAGAGTGCTATCAGATAACAGTACCCAAATTTGGTAGAGGTGAAGATACTGCAGAGTCGAATGTAGGGACCCTAAAGGTAAATGTCAAAGGGTTTTAACTGGGACATGCAATTAATTTACAGAGGGAATAATTACATGCCATTGTCGAAAATATACCTAAAGGGGCTATTAGTTTGCAGAACAAGTACCTGCACACATTAAAACTAAATACCCAACGTGAACAATATCTGATGATAAAGAACATATAACAACTATTTGATAAAATTAAAAGTGAGTACATGTACCTAAACGTGACATGAGAAAAATGCTCCTTTGAGGCCAAGTGCAGATGATGACTTGAGGAATGTGAATTTGTAGTTGGCGGGACCAGGATTCTGTGGTTGAGAACGGATCGGAAAATGGAGGCTCTAGGCTCCTGTAACAGAGTGTGGAAGTTGGGAAAAAGGGGATATATATGGCTGGTGGGCCCACAATGCCACCTCATTTGTACCTGTCATTGTTGTTGAATTGATGAGATAGCTATGTGGAGATTTTGAGATTGCGGGAGAGTGAGGCTACTGATTTGTGAGTGGCAAGAGATAGGTTAGTGGTCCTAACATCCTACATTTGGTGAATTTCCTAGTTTGTAGGTAGGGGATGTATGAAGGACCATACAAGGGGTTTTAAGGGTAGGGACCCACCAATGCATAGGAAAAGGAGGAATACTCGTGCATATGTGTGCGGGTATAACTTTATTTACCACACATAATGTGCGGTTGTGCTGGGTACAACCACGTGTGTGGGCGCGAGGGTTGGGAAAACAGGCATGCATGAGACGTGTGCCTGTCTGATTGACAATTGTGCACTCATGTGTGGATGTTTCTAAGATATTTGCGCATTAGTGTGCATGTGCAACTGTGAAAATAATAGGTGTGCACATGTGCGCACATGTCTGGGTGAAAGTCACGCACTGTGGGCAAGGTTAAGGGTTTGTATTTTTTTATATTTTTATAATTTTTGCTGGATTGTGAGGCTGGTCAACTGTTTATGTTTGGATGCAGGTGATTAGCTTAGCACATAGTACTATTTCGGTCCACTGGAGAGAGCGTGAATGGGACCGGTTATGAGAGGTGGTGAGGGAGCAGTCGGGCGTGTAGAGGCACTTGGCAGCCTGCTGGTTTCTCAAGCTTTTCAACTGCCCTCTGATACAGTCGCATGAGTTCCTACTTCAGTACTTGATCGGGATGTGGAGCACTGATCTACAGTGCTTCATAGTTAGAGGGGAGAAACTGACATTCTCTACTATAGAGGATGTATATTTCCTGACGAGACTCCCATTTTGTGGGATGGCCCTACCTATTGAGCCCCACCTGCCCAGGGATGATCGGGTGGAGACCATGGCGGATCGCCACTGTACTGGGCCGAACCCTATGTTAGGTTCGGTCATCCGCTTCGAGGCCATCGATGACTTACTGACTAAGTGCATTGCGATGATGGTGGTGAGGATCTACGGATACTTGGGTACTCAGCGGATCATTGGTGGTCAGCTGAGGGTAGTGGAGAAGGTCCTGGATGGGGACCTATTTGCATGGTGTGTGCTTATGCAGACCAAGATGATGGGGCAACTGAACTGGTGTTGGCGAGACGACTCCAGTGATTTCACTTTCGGGTCCATTTTGGTGGCCTAGTTTCTAGAGAGGGTGCCTCTTTTGCACTCGAGAATATTGCTAAAGCCCACGGGGTGACGAGAGCTGCGATTGATGTGATGGGCCCATGTGTTGGCTTGACATGGAGGCAGGGAGGGTGGGCATTATTTCACGGCCACATTGGATCAAGTGTGGTACCAGATCCAGGTGGATATTGGTGGCCACCCACCTATTCCACTGGCTCAAAAAATAGTTTTCCACCTTGGCAGTTTTCGACAGTTTTTCGGGTTCCAAACTTTCGGGGCCGTTTTGAGGCCCTAAACGACGTTTTTTGGGATTTGGGGCCCAAGTGGCTGCCAATGGTATCAACCTGGGTCAGTCGAAAATTGTTATTCTCTGTTAGACCTTTCCAATGGGCTATCGTGTGCCCAAAATAGAGATCGTATGCAAAAGTTACGACCCTGGGAAGTTGTTGTACTAACTTACCCAAACGGGCCCCACATGACTTTTGGCGCTTCATTTCTTAGGGTTAGGTTTTTGGATGTCTAGGGTTTTTGACATTCCTATTTATTGTAAAAGTCCTTCAGAGCCTCATTGTAACCATCTTCTTGCGAATGAGCGCAACCGTCACATCTCTTCTCCGAGATAAGACACCATTCCAACAAGCTTGTTTTCCGTTGCATTTTATAGTTTCAACTTATTTCCTTACTGAATAGAAAACTAGTTTTACTGTATCTTTGTTATTTTGTGTTAAACATCTTTTAATAATCTATATTCATTTTGTTCTGCTCATAAAATCTGGATCAGTGGTATTAGAGCGGTCTTCTCCTTGTCATCTTAATGCATGTCCCCAACAAGGTTAGGGTACAAAGAATCTGATCTCGAGCTTGTTTCTCTTGAGGACAAAATCTCTCGCACGCCCAAGTGACCTCTCATGGTAGGAGAAAAGAAAGACGATGGGACAGGAGACCCTTTCAAAAATTTTCTTGAGGAATCGCTCACGCAACAAAGGAACGAGATGATGGATAGTTTCGCGCAAATCATTCGAGGACTACCAACATGCGATGCATCTTCCTCGAGCGGAGGTGCCTCCCCCTTCAAGGTACAAATCAACTTCGATATTCCTATATTTGAAGGTCAGATAGACGTAGATGTTGTATACAAGTGGTTGAGTCTACTAGAAGGGTATTTTTCTATCCATAACTTTTCGAATAGAGAAAATATTACTGGTGCGTTCCTCAAAGTTGTTCCTCATGTCAAAGATTGGTGGGAAAATTTCTGTGAACAAAAGGAAACAGAGGAACCCTCATTATTTAAAGTCATGACCTCTTAGGAATCCTTCATGGATGTTATTAAGGAAAAATACTACCTTGTCATAAGTTATGATGACTTGTATACCAAATGGACCACACTGCGGTAAGAAAGAGACCAAGCAGTGCCAGAGTTAACAAATATCTTCCATACCTTGAGCACCAAGATGGGTATCAAAGATTCAGAGCGACATCTGATGCTCAAGTATCACGGTGCTCTGCATAGATACATCCAGACCGAAATGGAATTTTTGGACATATCGTCATTGGGCGTGACCTACTGATATGTCTTCAAAATCAAGCAAAAGCTCAAACAAAAGACGTGGTAATTTGGGCCTGGGAACCCCTCACAGCAAAATCCAGGAAAGGGTGGCCCCAACCCATAGAAAAAAGGACATAGAAAATATGGACAATATCAGGACAACCAGTCCAAGCCGCAAGCAAATAAGGACACCGGAAAGATAAAGAAAGATACCGGGAAGTGGTGCCACTTCCATAAGAGCCCTTGGCATAACACTACTGACTGCCACTCAAAGCAGTCACTGGTGGCTGAAGTGAAAGCCTATGAATCAGATGCATGTTCTGACTCTGATTCATAACCAAAAATGGGAAGATGGATCATTGACGTGGAACTCGGTGCCACCATTGCTACCACCAAGCTCCATCCTGGTGAACCAGACGAGCCAGAAGAAGGAGAGCGCCTCTTCCTTTCAAAGAAGTGGGTAAAAGGCACCCCGACGCACTTCATTGTTGATAGCGGTAGCGAGAAGAACCTCACTTTAGCAGAGGTCTTAAGTGGCTTGCCCTGCCGACAACACTGCACCCACAACTCTACAGCATGGGATGGCTCTGCCAAGGAAGCAATCTTGTGTCAACCAACAGTGTCGACTGTCGTATGACATCAAGCCATTCAAATATGAGGTATTGTGTTATTTTTTTCCTCTCGGAGTTTGTAATGTTCTTTTGGGCCAATCTGATTTATGGAAATGTCATGCTGTATATGAGTCTAGGCCTCATATGGCTATTATTACTTTGAACAAGAAATTGTAAAGGATACCGGAGGCAGTCCCTCCTAGTCATATTTCCTTGATCTCTGCCAAGAAATGCAGGAAGGTCATCTCTCAGATCAGGAAATTTGTCTTCTTCGTGATTCACCCTCGGAGTGATTGAAAGATTGCAGCCACATCTAGGGCCTCCGCGGTCATTCTCTCCACACAACAGAAGTAAGTGGATAAGTTCGTGGAAGAATACTCAGATATATTCTCCTCTCCTACCGGGATACATATGCATTTCCAAGTCAAGCATCCCATCAATATGATCCTAGTTGCATCTCTACCCAATGGGTCAGTCTATCGTCGCTCTCTGTTAGAAAACGAGAAGATCAAGAAGCAGATCTAAGAACTGCTCCATAAGGGGAACATCCGTCCCAAATCATTGCCTTGTGGGAGCCCAATTGTGATGGTGCATATGAAAGATGAGACCTGGCGACTCTGCATTGATTACCAGGCCCTGAATAAAATCACAGTCTGAAACCGCTACCCGATTCCCCAAATCGATGACCTCCTTGATCAGCTCATGGGGGCCAAATACTTTAGTAAGATTTTGATTTGGATTTTATGAGTAGACCGAAATGACTACAGATTATTAACAGGTTATTAACACACAATAACAAAGATACAATAAAACTGGTTTTCTATTCAATAAGGAAATAAGATGAAACTGTAAAATGCAGCGGAAACAAACTTTCTGGAATGGTGGCGGCTTATCTCTGAGAAGAGATGTGACGGTTGTGCTCATTCACAAGAAGATGATTAAAATGAGGCTCTGAAGGCATTTTTACCATAAATAGGAATTCCAAAAACCCTAGACATTTAAAAACCTAACCCTAGGAGATGAAGAGACAAAATTCATGTGGGCCCCGTTTGGGTAAGTTAGTACATCAACTTCTTGGGGTCGTAACTTTTGCATACGATCTCCATTTTAGGCATATGATAGCCCGTTGGAAAAGTATCGTCATGTAGATTCATTTTGAGGGCTCAATCATTCCTTTAGATATCATTGATAAGCTCGATCCAGAAAAACCTTCATCTAGGCCCTCAAAATGGCCCCAGAAGTTAAAACTGCTAAAAATAGTAAATTGCCAAAATTGTCAGAAAAAATGTTTTGAGCCAGTTGGAAAAGGTGGGTGGCCACCGATATCCACTTGGATCAATCCTCCATCCTTAGGAAGAAATGGGCTCCATTGTGTTGATTTTCCCCACCAGATGAGGAAATTTCTGCTGAATTTGGCCTTGGGTGAGCTACTTGCCTTAGTGCATGAGCTACCCTGCTTTGACGACTCGATAAAGATGGATATTTTGCTGTCGAGTGCCCTTGATCTGTGTGTCTACAATTTGGTTGCTAGATGCCTGTTGTATGTAGTTAGGGTTGAGCTCTATTGGTGCCATCTTCTTTGCTACGTCTGAGGTGTCCAATAATGGTGGGAAATAAGGGAGAAGGAGATCCACATTGAAAACTGGGTGCAGGGCAAGGAAAGGAGGAATGTTGAGCTCAACATCATTATCCCCCACGACCTTGGTGATGGTGTACGACCCATAACAGAGTGGGTGAAGCTTCCGATGGGGTCTTGTAGGGCGTTCTTTCTACAAGTGCAACCAAAGTTTGTCGCCCACCTGAAACTTATGTGGCACCCGATGTTGATCATGGTGCTTCTTGTACTTGTCATTGGAATTATGTAGGATATCTTGAACCTGTTGGTAGATGTGATGGATCCTCTCAATGAACCGGGTGTCTTTGTCAGCTTCAATTCGAGCAAGAGATTAGTCAGTCGAGGTGACGCAAGGGGAAGTGCAACATCTATGGGACCCAATGGTTGGAATCCCAACCCCACCCATAAGGGGTTGTGGCTGGTTGAGCTATGAAAGGCTCAGTTGTAGCTATGTTGGACATAGGGAAGGCTCTCATCCCATGTGCGAGGGTGCTCTGAATTATACATGCAAAAGATATGCACAATCATTCAATTTACGACCTTGGTTTGGCCATCTGTCTAGGGGTGGAAGGCCGTGGATTTGGTGAGCTTGGTGTCAAGCAATGACCAGAGGCTCGACCAGAATGTTGAGAAATCGACTGTTCTGATCTAAGACAATGGTTTGTGGGATTCTAAAATGCACCTAGTCATTCAAAGAAGAGCTTGGCAGTGGCCTCTGCTGTGATGTTCTTCTTGCAGGCAACCAGAATCGCCATCTTAGAAAAGCGATCAACAAACAAAAAAACACAGTCATTTCCCTGCTTGGTGGACGGGAGGCTCGACATGTAGGCCATTGAGATGGATTCCCATGGCCTATCAGGAGTAGGAAGAGGGGTGTACAGGCCCTGTTTCTTAGTGGTTGGTTTGGCAATAGCACACGCCGTGCAGGACCTGACATACTTTTTGACCTCCTGTCGAAGTTTCAACCACTAGAAATGTTTCTGTAGCATCGCCAATGTCTTTTCGATGCCAAAGTTTCCTGCCACCCGACTGTAATGGGCTTCCTAGATTAGCTTCGCTCGCTCGCTTGATGGAACACACATATGGCCCAGATGACACAACAACCCATCCTGAAGATGGAAATTATTGACAACTGTGTTTGCACCTAACATTTGGTAGGTTGTGGCGAAGTCCAGGTCTTTCTCATAGAGTTGGGGCCATCCAGAGGTCTCATGGCCACAGGAGTCTAGCACTGTGGTGAGTGCCGCGACTGGCGGTCTACTGAGGCAATCAACGACGCGATTGGTGCTTCCTGTTTTATACTTGATGTTGAGGTGGAATTGCTGCAAGTATGTGGACCACTTTTGATGGAAATCATTCTGCAATTTTCCTTGTGTCTACATGAACTCTAGTGGATTATGATTAGTGTGGATGACTATCTCCTTCCCAAGAATGTAATGTCTCCATTGGTAGCAGGCTTTCACAATGGAGTATATTTATTTGTCGTAAGTAGGTTACTTACAGACATCATCTGATAGTGTCTCACTATGATAGGCCACAGGGTGGCTATGTTGAGTGAGAACAACGCCCACTGCATAGTCTGAAGCATTTGTCTCGATCTCAAAGGGCTGGTGCAGGTCTGGTAATGAAAGTACTGGGGCTGAGCACAAGTGCTGCTTCAAATCATCGAACACTTGTTGTTGGGACTGGCCCCACGCAAATTTTTCCTTACCACCACCCCTGGTTATTTGGCTGAGGGCCCATGCAATATGGGAGAATCCCAACACGAACCTATGGTAGAAATTGGCAAGGCCCAAGAAGCTCCGAAGCTTAGTGAGTGTGGTTGGGGCTGGCCAGTCACGGATGACTTGGATCTTGGCTGGATCTACATGTATGCCATGCTGATCAATTATGTAGCCTAGGTAATGGACCCTGTCCATGCCAAAGGAGAATTTTTCCAAGTTGGCATATAGCTTGTGTTGCCACAGGGTGTGCAGAACCTATTGAATATGCTGCAAGTGTTCGACCCAAGTCTTGTTGTAAATGAGAATGCCATCCAGATAAACCACTACAAAAGTATTGGTGAATGGTCGCAGGATATCATCCATCATCCTCATGAAAGTGGCTAGAGCATTTTTCAAACCAAAGGGCATGAATAACCATTCAAAAAGGCCTTCCTTCGACTTGAAGGTGGTTTTCCATACATCTATCTATTCTATCAGGACCTGGTGGTAGCCAAAATTCAGATCAACCTTACTGAAGTATTTGGCCCCCATGAGTTGATCAAGGAGGTCGTCGATTCGAGGAATCAGGTATCGGTTTCTGACTTTGATTTTATTCAAAGCATGGTAATCAATGCAGAGTCGCCAGGTTCCATCTGTTAGCGTCAGAAGTCACTCCTAGATTGCAGCAGGAGCAGAGCCCGACGCCCATCAGTTTAATTTCACGTTTTGTTTAATGAGGTGATCAAATGGAGGTTAACTCAAGACGTTGTAGCTCTAACTCCGAAACTAGGCCAAGAATGCATGGGCAGGTGAGGTCTTGCATGAACTTCAGACAGTGAGGTGTAGTAAGGGTGAGTAGGGGGAAGACATATATCAGGGAGATGCGAAGGTCTGTAGTAAACATCAGGTTTCCAACAAACTGTAGAAGAAGGCATCCAAACACAAGATCTTCTTGCGCTCAAACACAAAAAACCAGAGAATACAATAATGCATAAATAAATCCTTTATCATGACATAATTGCAATGATCCGCACGAATCATTCGTTCAGGGACTCTCCTAGCATGAGATGAAAATTAGACGAAGTAAGAAAGACTATCTGTCATAAAACGAGAAATCTCATATGCAGCTGCATAACCAGAGAACTAGAGTCTGTGCTAAAACTTTACAATTGAGAGCTTTGTTCTACCATCGATGCTTACAAAAATGGCGAAAACGCCTACATATACTTCAAACAACAACAACAGCAAAAACAAGACGCTGCATTAAAAACATTGCGTCTACATGTCTTCTGATAGTCTTCCCATGCAGACTCAGGATGATCGTGCGCCTCTAACAGATGCCATCTTAACTTCTTGAGGCTCCAGCAAGGGGAGTAGCTGATTCATTAAGTGTCGAGCTATCACGTGCAGACTTCGTCTAGTCGAGAAATCGGGCATGGCTCTTTAGGAAAAAGGGGATATAGGACCCTCTCGAGCAGACCGCCTGCCAGACACGCCATACTTTGCAATTAATGAGTGAGACGAGGTTTCAACCACCCTCTCTCTTCTTCATTTATTCCCAATAGGTACCGGGATTTAGATCACGTCGAATCAGCGCCTGGAGAACACAGTGCCCCCCCTCTGAAACTCAATTCGGCGCTTTGGGACCCGAGTGGCCAAATGATAAAAATTAGCGCCCCTCCTCTAGGCTTGTTCCTTTACGACCAGGCGCCAAAACCACGGGCCCGATTCTGGGCGCTATCAGCATTTCGGGGTTCGGGGTTTCGAGAAGTGAAGTGACAAGGAGCACTTTGCCCTCGAACTCTCGAATGCCGATGTGACACGGATGTGCGCCGCGCGTCCGTCAGATGAACGGCCCAGACTTAGCTTTAAAATATAGGCGCTTTCTCTTACGCTATATATCGGGTAACTTAGCAGCCCCGAAATCTCGATGACCGTTGATATTCTTTGTGGATGGATCTCGGCTGCCAACAACAAAACCTTGCCCGCTCGCTTGACTCGTAACTGGAAAAGAGATCCTTCCGCTGCTGTGCTTGGGTGTTTCCCGTTCATCCTGTAGACCGGGGTACCCTAGGTCCAAGACAAGAAATATCGCTAACACCATCTTTCTTCTGTACCAGCACGATTGAGATCCCACAAGGTGAGGAGCTAGGACAGATGTGCCCCTTGTGGAGAATTTCTTGGATCTGTCACTTGATCTCCTCATTCTCTAACAGAGAGCGGCGATACATTGGCCCATTGGGCAGCGGTGCGTCGGGGGTCATATCGATGGGGTGCTTGACCTGGCAGTGCAAAGGTACCCCAATAGTTGAGGATAAGATATCTGAGTATTCTTTCATGATCTTATCTAGTTTCTCCTGCTGTGTGGAGAGGTCGGCCATAGAGACCCTAGATGTGGCTGTGATCTTTCGCTTATTCTGAGAGAGAATCAAGAAGAAGAAAAACTTCCTCGTCTGAGAGATGACCTTCCTGCATTGCTTAGCAGAGATCAAGGAAATAGCACTAGGTGGGACTGCCTTGGGTATCCTGTACAATTTCTTGTTCAAAGTAATAATAACACTACGAGGCCTAGACTCATATACAACATGACATTTCCATAAATAAGTTTGGCCTAAAAGAACATCACAAACTTCGAGAGGATAAAATCACACAATACCTCATCTTTGAAGGGCTTGATGTCGTACGACAGTCGGCACTGTTGGCTGACGCAAAGATCACTTCCTTGGCGGAGCCATCCAATGGTGTAGGGTTGTGGGTGTGGTGTTCTCGGCAAGGCCAACCGCTTGATGACCTTTGCTGAGATGAGGTTCTTCTGGCTACCTCTATCCACGATGAAGTGCAGCGGGGTGCCTTTTACCCACATATGTGAATGGAAGAGGCGTTCTCCTTCTTCCGGCTCGTTTGGTTCACCAGGCTGGTGCTTGGTGGTAGTAACGGTTGCACTGGGTTCCATGTCAATAATTTGTATTCCCCTTTCTGGTTCTAGCTCAGAGTCTGAACCCACATATGATTCAGAGGATTTCACTTTAGCCACCAGCGACTGCTTTGAGCGGCGGTCAACAGTGTTATGCCAAGGGCTCTTATGGAAGTCACACCACTTCCCGGTATCTTTCTTTGTCTTTCCGGTGTCCTTCTTTGCTTGCGGCTTTGACTGGTTGTCCTGATACTGTCCATCTTTTCTCTATCCTTTGTTTTGTGGGTTGGGGTTTCCCTTTCCTAGCTTTTGTTGTGAGGGGTTCCCAGGCCCAAATTGTCTCGTCTTTTGTTTGAGCATCTGCTCAATTTTGATTGCATATCGGTAGGCCGCGCCCAAGGATGAGATGTACAAAAATTCCATTTTGTTCTAGATGTATCTATGCAGAGCACCGCTATACTTGAGCACCATATGTTGCTCCGAATCTTTGATACTCATCTTGGTGCACAATGTATGAAAGATATTTGTGAAATCTGGCACTACTTGGTCTCTTTCTTGCCGCAGTGTGGTCCATTTGGTATACAAGTCGTCATAATTTTCGACAGGGTAGTATTGCTCCTTAATAGAATCCTTGAAGGATTCTCAGGTGGTCGTGACTTTAAATAACGAGGGTTCTTCTATCTCCTTTTGCTCACAGAAATTTTCCCACCAATATTTGACATGGGGAACGGATTTGAGGAGCGCAAAAGTAATCTTTTCTCTATCCAAAAAGTTATGGACAGAAAAATACCCTTCTAGTAGATTCAACCACTTGTCTATAGAATCTGTATCTATCTGACCTTCAAATATAGGAGTATCAAAGTTTATTTGTACCTTGAAGGAAGTGGCACTTCCGCTCGAAGAAGATGCGTCGCCTGTTGGTAGCCACCGAAGGATTTGCGCGAAACTATCCATCATCTCGTTCCTTTGTTGCATGAGAGCTTCCTCAATCAACAGTTTGAAAGGATCTCTTGTCCCATCATCTTTATTTTCTCTTTCCATGAAGGTCGCTTGGGCATGCGAGATCTTTTTTCCTCCAGAGAAAAAAGCTCGAGACTAAACTCTTGGTACTCCGACCTCGTTGGGGATGTGCATTAAGACGACAAGGAGAAGACCGCTCTGATACCAATGATCTAGATTTTATGAGAAAAACAAAATGACTACAGATTATTAACAGGTTCTTAACACATAATAATAGAGATACAATAAAAATGGTTTTCTATTTAATAAGGAAATAAGCTAAAACTGTAAAATGCAGTGAAAACAAGCTTGCTGGAATGGTGGCGGCTTATCTCTGAAAAGAGATGTGACGGTTGCGCTCACTCGCAAGAAGATGATTACAATGAGGATCTAAATACATTTTTACCATAAAGAGGAATTCCAAAAACCCTAGACATCCAAAAACCTAACCCTAAGAGATGAAGCACCAAAAGTCATGTGGGCCCCGTCTGGGTAAGTTAGTACATCAACTTCCTGACGTCGTAAATTTTGCATATGATATTCGTTTTAGGCGTATGATAGCCCGTTGGAAAGGTATAATCAAGGAGATTCATTTCGGGGGCTCAATCATGCTTTTGGTTATAATTTATAAGCTTGATCTTGAAAAACCTTCATTTAGGCCCCAAAATGGCCTCGGAAGTTAAAACTGCTAAAAATAGTAAATTGCCAAAATTGTCAGAAAACTGTTTTGAGCCAGTTGGAAAAGGTGGGTGGCCACCAATATCCACTTGGATCAGATTTATATGAAGTCTGTCCACCACCAGGTCCCAATAGAACAAAAATATGTATGGAATACTGCCTTCAAGTCAAAAGAAGGTCTTTTTGAATGGTTGGTCATGCCCTTTGGTTTGACAAATGCTCCAACAAATTTTATGAGGATGGTGGAAAATATCCTACAACCTTTCACCAATAATTTTGTAGTGGTGTATATAGATGAAATCCTCATCTAAAAAAATACTTGGGCAGAACACTTGCAGCATATTCAACAGGTTCTGCACACTTTGCGGCAACACAAACTATTGAAAACTTGGAAAAATGATCCTTCGGCATGGACAAGGTCCATTACTCAGGCTACATTGTTGATCATCATGGTGTTCATGTTGATCCAAACAAGATCTAGGTCATCCGTGACTAGCCAGCCCCAACCATGCTCACTGAACTTCAGAGCTTCTTGGGCCTTGCCAATTTCTATCATAGGTTTGTGCTGGGATTCTCTCACATCGCATGGGCCCTCAACGAAGTAACCAAGGGTGGCGATAAGGAAAAATTTGTGTGGGGCATGTCCCAACAACAATCGTTCGATGAATTGAAGAAGATTTTGTGCTCATCCATGGTACATTCATTATCGGACCTGGAACATCCCTTTGAGATTGAGAGAGATGCTTCAGACTATGTTGTGGGCGTCGTTCTCACTCAACATAGCCACCCCGTGGCATATCATAGTGAGACACTATCAGATGTTGTCCATAAGTACCCTACTTATGACAAAGAAATGTACTCCATTGTGTAAGCCTTCCGCCAATGGAGACATTGCATTCTTGGGAAGGAGACAGTCATCCACACTGATCACAAGCCACTATAGTTCATGCAAACCCAAGACAAATTGCAGAATGACTGCCATCAGAAGTGGTCAACATACTTACAACAATTCCACCGCAATATCAAGTATAAAATAGGAAGTACCAACCTAGTTTCTGAATGCCTTAGCCAACCTCCTATCACGACACTCACCATGGTGCTAGATGCTTGCAACCATGAGACCTTCGAATGGCCCCACCTCTACGAGACAGACCCTGACTTCTCCACCACCTACCAAATGTTGGGCGCTAACTCAATGGTTGCTAATTTCCATCTTTAGGATGGGATGTTGTGCCATCTGGGCCATCTCTGCATTCCATCAAGCGAGCACACAAAGATGATTTAGAAATCTCACTACAGTCGGGTGGCAGGACACTTTGGCACCTAAAAGACAGTGGCAGTGTTGCAAAAGCATTTCTACTGGCCGAAACTTCGACAGGATGTCGAAAATTATATTAGCTCATGCGCCACCTGCTCTATTTCCAAATCGAACACTAAGAAATAGGGCCTGTACACCCCTCTTCCTACTCCTAATAGGCCTCCTGTCCACCAAGAGGGGAAATGACTGTGTTTTTGTGGTTGTTGATCGCTTTTCCAAGATGGCAATTCTAGCCGCCTGCAAGAAGAACATCACAGCCAAAGCCACTGCCAAGATCTTATTTGAACAAGTATGGGTAAATTTTGGGATCCCACAAACCATTATCTCATACCATGACATTCCACCCTTCTTTGGTCTGCATCCAGTCTTCAATGTGGCTCTCCTTCAGCCATATTTCCCACCATTATTGGACACCTCAGAGATAGCAGATAAGTTGACACCAACATATCTCAACCCTAACTGTATGCAATAGGAATCCAATGATCAGATTGTGGACACACAGATCAAGGGCACTTGACAACAAGGGATCTTGATTTATTGAGTCCTCAAAGAAGGAAAACTCCTGCACTAAGGCAAGTGGCTCACCTGGGGCCAAATTCAACAAAAATTTCCTCATCTGATGGGGGAACTCAACACAATGGAGACCATTGCTTCCTAAGGGAGAGGATTGATCTAGATGGATATCAGTGGCCACCCACCTATTCCACTGGCTCAAAATGTTTTTTTCCACCTTGGTAGTTTTTCGATAGTTTTTCGAGTTCCAAACTTCTCGGGTCGTTTTGAGGCCCCAATCGACGTTTTTTGGGATTTGGAGCCTAGGTGACTACTAAAGGCACTGACCTAGGACAATAAAAAATTGTTCTTGTTGGCTAGAAATTTCCAATGGGCTATCGTGTGCCTAAAACAAAGATCATATGTAAAATTTATGACCACAGGAAGTTGATGTACTAACTTACCCAAATGGGGCCCACATGACTTTTGGCGCTTCATCTCCTAGGGTTAGGTTTTTGGATGTCTAGGGTTTTTGACATTCTTGTTTATTGTAAAAGGACTTCAAAGCCTCATTGTAACCATCTTCTTGCGAAAGAGTGCAATTGTCACATCTCTTCTCAGAGATAAGCCGCCACCATTCCAACAAGCTTGTTTTCCGCTGCATTTTATAGTTTCAGCTTATTTCCTTACTGAATAGAAAACCTGCTTTACTGTATCTCTGTTGTTTTGTGTTAAGCATATTTTAATAATCTATATTAATTTCTTTCTTCTCATAAAATCTAGATCAATTCCAGATTCCACAGGTTATTCTGAGGTATCCGTACGTGAGTATGGACTACTACCATGATCCAGACATGGTGTCGCCTTCTGGGAAGGACTGGGAAAAACAAGGTATGTGCTATAGTTTTATGTTTTGTGATTTTGATAGATACGATTGATTATATATGTATATGGATGATAACATTATCTCTGGTGTTGTGTTGTAGATGTGAGACCTCGAGGAAGAGAGGCAGAGGTTTTCAGGGAGTCGGCTCATCGTGGGCTAGCTCGACATGCACCAGTAGAGCCGAGGGTTGGATAGAGGCAACGATGAGATGAAGCTAGTGTTGGACCAATGAGAGAGTCGCATGGAGATGTCAGGTTCATGCTAGAGGTTCTACATCGACATTTTGAGTGGGTTCTACAGTTTGTTCTTGAGGGCATGTGGGCCCACATATAGGACGAGGAGGTCTTGGAGCAGTGCATGGGAGTACCGATAGAGTGGCAGACCATGATCCGTTGAGCATCAGTTGCAGGGGAAGTGATGACTGGTCGGCTACCTCCTAGACTTGGAGGTCCCCCAACTGGTGGGGCACCTATGGATAACAGAGGACCTAGGGGGGGAGCTTTGGGGGCACCTTGAGTGCTGATTTTTGTATGTACGGGCTTGAGAGCCCGATTTTGATACCCATTTCGTACTCATAGGGGTGGGGGGATTCATGGGCCTATGAGCGATTGTACATGTATATTTTTTGTAAACACTCATGA
>ML784784.1:732931-759139 GCA_009831015.1 Picea engelmannii | reverse complement strand
TTTTGATCATGCGTGTCTCTATGCTTTATGTTTTTATGTATGATGTATTTTCTATGTGTTGTGACAAATGTGTGTTTCTATGTATAAAATGTTGTTTTAATGTGATAAATTCCAATCTAATACTAGGTTAGCCATGTGATATGCTACTTGATTGAGTTGTCTTGGAATATGTGTAAATGTGATGGAATCAAATTTGTGACATAGGAGTCTAACTTGCAGGTATTTGCGAAAGAGGCAAGGATTGTGAACACGATATACATTGTTGAGTTGCAGGATGACAAGTTGGGAATATAATAGAATGCTAAGGTGATGAATGTGGCGGTGACTCCCCTTGGCGAGGAGACCAATGATGACATCATATTCGGCTTGGTTGTTGGTGGCCGAGCCCAAACATATGCCACTAGAGCGGAGCAGGACATGAGAGGGAGTATAGAGGGCCTAAGTGGTCGAAGCGAGATTCTGGGTCCAACGACTGGCATCGTCGGAGTAACTGATGTGGTAGGATGATGGATAATGCATTTGTTAATAACCTAGATGATATATTAGACATGAGGAGTGGTGGGGACAAAGAAGACTAAAAAATATACAAATGTGTACAAAGAGAAACCTAAGGTAGGGGGGATATGATTAGGCGTAATATTTTTTTAAGTACAACCCATTGACGAGTTCTTTGAGAGGGTAGCATTATGGAGAATCCAATATGTAGGCACCTTTAGTGAAGCAATGTTGTACGATGTAGGGTCCATGCCACAATGACTCGAATTTTCCATGGCCGAGAGTGTTGTGGGAGATATCATAGGCTAACACGAGATCACCTTCATTAAATGAGTGAAGGTTGACATGGCAGTCGAAGGTGGCTTTGGACCATTTTTTAGCTACCTCATTGTGTTGTAATGAAGATCGATGATCTTCATCAAGCGACTCTAAGGTTAGCAGGCGTTGCTCCATTGGAGCAATGTCGGGTAATAAATCAATTGTAATGCGTAATGTGGGGATTTCGCACTCGATAGGGAGGGTGGCTTCGATCCCATGGATGAGGTGGAACAGTGTAAAAATAGTGTCAGTTTTGACTACCGTGCGATAATCCCATAAAGCGGAAAAAAGCATATGATTCCAGTTGGTCTTATGTTTGTTGATGGTACGTTGTAGCATGGTTTTGAGGACTTTGTTAACAACCTCAACCTATCTGTTGGACTGAGGGTAGTATGGGGAGGAAAACTCATGGGTGAAGCCTAACTTTGAGGAGAGTTCCGCAAAGATCTCGTTCTCAAAGTGTTTATCATGATCGAAGACTAACTGTAGTGGGACTCCAAACCAGGTAATGACGTGGTTGAAGAAAAAAAACAATTCTCTGTCAGTGGTGTTATTAAATGTGGGCATGGATTCGGCCCACTTGGTAAAGTAATATACTGCCAAAAAAATGTACTTGTGTCCATTACTGTATGGAGGATGGAATGTCATGAAGTCTATGCCCCATTTATAAAAGGGGACGACTATGATGATTGGATGTAGAAGAGTTGGTGGCATCTTATTTTGTTTGCATAAAGCTGGCATTTGTTGCATAGCTCTATAGCATGGATGCAGTCATGAAACAAAGTGGGCCAGAAGTACCCTACTCCAATAATTTTCTGGGCAGTGGACATACCCGAGAGGTGACCACTACAGGCGCTGTTGTGGCAGTCGTTCAAGACTCTAGCAGCTTTGTTGATGGTAAGACATCGCTTAAGAATGATATCGACCCCACGTTGATAAATAATATCTCGGATGAGGAGGTAGCGGGGGGATTGATAGAAAATGCATCGATGATCATCGCGAGAGAGATGAGACCCAAAATTATGTGTACGAAGGTAGACGAGGAGGTCACCGTACTAGGGGTCATCGGAGGGGATGAAGAAGAGGTGTTCATCATGAAAATCCTCATTGATGGGGGGAGCTTTAGCATTTGAGAGAAAAGTCATAAAGCATTCGGATAGGACGAGAGATTTCTTGATTTTGGGAGTAGAGAACTCTAGATCGTATTCCTGGAGGATAATGATCCATCAGGAAAATTTGCCATTAATCTGCCTTCGACTAAGCAAGTACTGCATGGGGCTGGAATCTGTTATGACCTTAGTAGCTCGAAGCAGGATGTAATGTTGTAGTTTTTGGACTGCGAGGACAACTTCTAAGAGAGTTTCTCATCATGATTACACTTCAAGGGTGGCCCTGAAAGGCTTTTACTAATGTGATAAATGGCCTGTTCACACCCTTCATCCCCTAATTGGACGAGGACTCCTTCTACTGAGACAACTGAGGCTGACAAGTAGAGGATGTAATCGTGATCATAGTCTAGGGGACTAATGAAAGGGGCATTGGATAAGGTATATTTTAAATCATCAAAGGTTGTTTGAGCATGGTCATCCCATCGAAATGGGATATCATGATGCAATACACGGAGAAAACCATGTGTGCGAGTGGCGCAGTCTAGGACAAAGCAGCGTAAAAAGTTGTCTTTGCCTTGTAGGCTTTGCAGTTGGCATAAATTCATCGGGGGTTGAGTTTCTATGATAGCTTGGACCTTGAGGGGATCCACAATGATGATGTGTTGGAAGAAAATGAACACAAGGAGGTGCCAAACAGTGACACAAAAGACGCACTTGATGGGGTTCAAGCTGATATTGAACTAGCAACATCGTTGGAAAAGGATGCGTAAGTCATCTAGATGCTAGGTTCGCTTTTTGGATCAAGTAGTGAGGTCATCCAAATAAGCAAGGATGATGCGAGTAATATCATGAAAAACATAGATCATGGCCCTTTGAAATGTAGCACCGACGTTTTTGAGTCCAAAAGGAATGACGTGATAAGAAAAGGTACCCCAAGGGGTAGTAAAATAGGTTTTATACTGATCTGCTGGATGGATTTGGATTTGATTGTAGACGAAGAAGCCATCTATAAAGGGCACTGCTTCATGGTTGGCATAGTCATCGATGATTTGGTTGATGAAAGGGGTTGGAAAGTTGTCTTTGGGACAAGCGTGGTTGAGATCGCGAAAGTCTCTGTATATGCGAATAGTGCCATATTTTTTGTTAACAGGGACGGGGTTGGAGACCCACGAAGTGTACGCAATGGGGTAAATGAACCCGACAATGCGTAACTTGTCAATTTCAGCTTTGATAGCCGCAACTTTGGATGGGTGAAGGGGGCATTTATTTTGATGAACAGGGGTGACATCTAGCCAAGTGTCGATTCAATGTTAGACTATAGAAGGATCGAGGTCGAGCATCTCCGTATATGACTAGGAAAAAATATCTCGGTATTCCTGAAGAGATCTTTGTAAGAAATGAGTTCTTCAAGGGAGCATGTGGTGCCAATGGTGATTTCTTCTACGATTCTCGGCTTAATGGAAATGTCAATTTTGACGGTGGTAGAGATGTTGGCCATGTTTCTTTCTTCAAAAGCATTTGGCGCAGGGATAGGGTTGTTGAACCAGTCTATATGCCCCAAAGGAATAAAATCCTTGGTTTCGATTGCGCACATGGAGGCTTGGATAGGAGGGTACAAGGCCTCCTGCGAATGGAAAAGTGCTCGATGATGGAGCACATTCCATGGGAAATTGGGGGTAGTGAGTTCCTCCAGGATATCTTCGTCGCAGTGAAAAATGCGAGAATATAGGGGATCCTGGGAGGTGACAGGGGAACTGTCAATGGGTAAGTGTTATTTTATTCAAGTGGTGAGTATGTAGACGGGATATTATGTATAGGGTGCGAGGGACCATTGGACATAAATTAAATATCTCGATATTGTGGATGGTACCTCGTTCGCTCAGGGACTGACGATGAAATATATCGAATATCAGTAATGTGAGCCTCAGTAGGGAGTGGGTGAGAGGGTTATGGATGAGATGTTTGGCATACTGCGACTAACATTTGGAAAAATTGAGGTAGAGTTTGGAAATGATGAGTGTAGTGGCCATATTATGAACAGATCGCATAAGCGAATTTGGTGCATAACTCTTTATTGCGTGTGTTTGAGGACTCTGTAGTAAGAGTGGATGTACTTGGTGGAGTAGTAAGCAATGGGGTTTCTTTGGGAAGATGGATAAGATTGTGTAACTAGGGAAGAGTAGGACATCGGTTAGTGGGGTGTCCTTCTGTTTCGCATAATGCGCAAGGATGTTGAGCTCGGGGAGGAAGTGGAGTTGTGGGCTCATTCTTTTTTTGTCTGCCCCTAGTGGTGGTGGTGGTGTTGCTCGTTGGGGGTGTGGGTAGTGTGGTAGGATATTGTACTAGGATATGCATTGGTAATCCATCTGTTTGAGGAGAGAGAGATGGTGTAGACACCATAAAAGGTGGATGGAGATACCATACAGGGATGGAAAGAACCATGTTTGGAAGGGTGAGAGTAGCAGCTACCTGGAATGCTTGGAGTCTAGGTGGGGGGTAGAAAAATGGAATTTGGGTAATGGATTAGGGGATGGTATCCCAAACTAGAATTGTCCCTTGGAGGNGGGGGGGGGGATTTGGGATAAGTGGTGCAATGAGTTTCTCAAGGAACTCCTAAGGTAATATCTCTTTGACTGGTGGAACTGTGATGTGGGGAGGGGCCTCGATGAGAGGAGTAGTATCTTCGATATTTGTTCCGTTAGAAGATACTACACACACTTGTGTTGAAGGGTGTAGGAGAGGTGGTGCTCCATGATATGCCCCCAACAAGGATGGGTCCTTGAAAATTTTGGGACCCATGTCGATGACCGAAAAAACATCTAAGCTAGTGCGGACTGTTGGATTACTGAGAGGGGGGGGGGGGGGTGAATCAGTAATAGATAAATTCAATCCTTTTTAACCACAATATGAAAGTGGTATATCAATGTAGAATTATTATCCAATAGTTTCAAAGTAAATAAACAATGAACAAATGAGCAATCATACACATACACAGTACACCAATGTTTTTATGTGGAAAGCCAAAGCGAGAGGAAACCACGAAATGCTTTTTCTTATATGTCTTTAAGAATTACATTCATTGGAAGCACCGACTTCCTTTGTTTTCCAGCTGCAATTGGAAGGAGGCTCCAACCCCCTAATTTCTCAGGCTACAACCTGAGGGAATCTCCAACTCCCCAATTATATGGCTACAACCAAAAGGAGGCTATGACCCCCTCTGTTCTTCGACTACAACCACCTGTCCTTACCCCATCCAACCGACCTCATGTAAAAGTAGAATGATGGAACCAATGTCACACTATCACTATGATATATACCACTGTAACAACCTGTAATCAAACTGTACCATAAACAAGTGAATCAACCATGCATCAACCTGTACCAAACAACTTGTAATCAGTGTGTACCATAAACAGGTGCATCAACCTTGCACCAACGTGTACCTCAACTTGTACCATCAACAAGTGCATCAAACATGCACCAAATATGTACCAATCATTCATCAAATACACATAAACTATGACTAATCAATATGTACCAACATCATCAACTATACACCTCATGTATGTGCCAACTCATCAACTACTTTCCTCAACCATGTACCCAACATGTACCTCAACAAAAAGCAATCATCAATTTCATCATTCAAATATGATTAGTAAATCTGTAATAGACCTAGTGTATATGATCACATACCTGCAAACCTTCCTTAACTTTAACAAAAAGAGACTAGCATTTTCATCAAACTTTACTTTAGTCTCACATGACTAGTTTTGGATTAGTCAACAACCCTAACTTGAAATAAACATAACTATGTACCTGTAATGAATAAAGATCTGAAAATAGTACACAATGTTCTTCAATGTGTTTTATGCAATTCCTCTAGGGTTCACTACTTGGAACCTCTCAGAAAAGGAGTTATAGAAAAAATGACATACCTTGTTGAATTCTGGCTTATTCTACAGAGCGAACGTGTAGAGTGTGCCCCGCACAGAATATTTTTTGTATGGATCTGAAAATTGTACACAAAATAATACATACTTTACTCCAACTAACACATTTGTTCTTACTGAATTTGGATCTATTATGAATAATTTATGAATTTTTTACTCGAAACAGCTATTTTAGACTAGTTCCAGGACTAGCCACAAACCCTATTTTCCACGGCATGTAACTCCAACAATACAATGACCCACAATCTGAAATTTGTATCACAACTACTTGGATATGTTTCCTCAATGGCCTCCCAATTTCACGGTTTGAATCATTCTAGAAAAAAAATTATTGCGAAAATGGTGAGATGACCTGTAAATAACATACCTTAGAAAGCATCATCAAAAGAATTTATCCTCCCTTGAATTTCGACCTTCTTTACTTCATATTCCCTCTGAAATTCGGCTTAGATATCCTTTGGTTAACTCATTCACTTGTAGATATTCAATATGCTCAAGTGTGATTAAAATGAGAGAGCCTTGCCTCTTATTTATACTTTCATGTAGCTTCCTCGAGGGGTTACCTTTTAACCATCTTAACCCACTTTCCTTATTTTAGGGTTAACCCACTTCTAACCACTTGTCAAATTAGTAATTTATCCATTAAATTTATTATTTAAATAATTTCTTTTGTATTCACTTTGACTTATAGTACACTCTTCACTTCATTTTATTATTTACCTTCTAAAATCTCTTAAACCACTTTGACTACTTTGACCTTTTGGGGCTTCTAGATGACTCATGGGGGTTCTCCAACTTCACATGGCCATAACTTTCTAATCGTGAGGAGTTAAGTGACGTTCCACATACCACTAGAAATGGAATGACATGTAATATCCATCGAGAATATTATTACATGAAAATATATCAAAAATCATACCATTATCCATCAAACAAACTTGGGTCCATTACCCAAACCTGGGTTCTCCAAATTCTCATGGCCATAACTCTCTAACCGTGAGGAGTTATGTGACATTCCACATACCACCATAAATGGAATGACATGTACTATCCATATAGAATAGTCTTACCTTCAAATATGTTAAAACTCATACCATTATACACGAAACAACCTTGGGTCCATTACCCAAACCTTTGTGCTACCGGAATTCACTATCGAACTTTCTCCAAGGGTTGACATCAATCACAAAGGGTTGAAATCAATATAAAAGAGCACTCTCCAATCATTGAAATCAATGACAACCAACAATCCATACCAATTGTGAATCAACCTAAGCCAACTGTCTAACAATATCCCCCTTTGGCATTGATGGCAACACCAACATTGATGACAACACTTAATCGTGATAACATTCATGATTATACTCCTCATCAATGTTTTTATCTCTTCCCCTTTGACATCAATGCAAAAGGGTATATCGCTTTGGGGTTTCTCCCCTTGACTAAACTCTCCTTGGGGTTTCTCCCCTATCTCCATGCCTTTGATTTTTCTTTGTGTTTATAAGCCTCTGATTACTCTCTCTCCCTTCATATGAATAATATCTCCCCCTTTGAAAAAGGGTATCACTATGAATTCAAATTGCTCATTCTTCCCTTGTGACAATCGGTCCCCTTGGAAACATGCCTCTATGCTCTCTCTCCAAGCATTTACCTTTTCATCTAATAAATCTCTCCCCCTTTGTCATCAATGGAAAAGGTATATTTCCATCCGAGGCTACTCCCCCTAATATAACTCTTCCTGAAACTGATCTCCCAACCTAAATTGTACTATTTATGGTGCTTCCTCGTGTACATCTAAGACATATAAGATAAGCGTTCAAAAGCATTCTTTTGGAGTAAAAATTACTCTGAGTCTCTAGCGTATATACTCAAAGGCTTCCCGTGGAAGTGGCTTTGTAAATATGTCTTCCAGTTGTTCTTTTGTGCCCACATATTCAACTCTGATGTTCGTCACTGTAACCTATTCTTGTAGAAAGTGACACTTGATTGGAATGTGCTTCGTCTTGGAGTGCACCACTGGGTTCTTTGAGATACTGATGGTTCTTGTATTATCATAATAGATTGGAATGGGATCATCATACTCAACCTGTATATCTGTTAGAGTTTGTTTCATCCATAGAACCTATGTACAACATCCTGATGCTGTAATATACCCTGCCTCAGCTGTAGATAAGGATATTGATGATTGTTTCTTGCTTAGCCATGATACTAAACACTCACCCAGGTAGAACGTTGCTCCACTAGTGCATCATCAGTCATCAATGCAACCTGCCCAATTTGCACCTGTGTAGGCAATAAGTGATAGATCCTTTCATTTTGGATACCATAATCCAAACTCTTCTGTTCCTTTGAGATATCTGGAAATCCTCTTCATTGCTAATACATGTGATTCCTTTGGTGCTGCTTGAAATAGTTCCACCTATCCAACTACCTGCATTACATCCGATTTGGATGTTGTCACATATAATAAGCTACCAATCATTGACCTGTATTTCCTTTGGTCTGTAGACTTTGAATCATCATCTTTGGTCAACTTGCAACTGGTTTTCATAGGAGGGGTAACTGGTTTGCAATCTTCCATTCCAAACCTCATTAACATTTCTCTGATATACTTAGTTTGAGAAATAAAAATTCCTTGGTTGCTTTGACATATCTGAAGACCCAGAAAGAAGGATAGTTCTCTAAGTAATGACATTTCAAATTCATTCTGCATATCCTTTGGAAATTTTTGTCTTGATGTAGAGGTTGTTGTTTGCACTTCCTTTTCTGAACCTTGCCTACTATAAATATTTATCCAGTCTAGACTACCATGCTCTAGGAACTAGTTGTTCAATGTAGACTTCTTCTTCAAGTTCCCCATTCAAAAAAGATGATTTCACGTCCATATTTGTCCATATTGTTCAAGACTCTGTTGCAAAATTGCCCATAATTTTGACTCATATGTCACTGTACTATCATGAAGTAGTACTACAACTGATTAATCTATCATACTGTACTTCTGCTAACTGAATGCATTGAATATGTCTATTCAAATTATGCAAGCCGCTCAAAGGATGTTTTTTTGGTCTGTCTCAGCTACCACATAGACTCTTCCTGTCTATTATTCATATTATCTGGGAGTCTCTAATCCGAATGGCTCAAAACAATTCCTTCTCTGAAGAGTATTCATCATCATCTTCATTAGTAGATTCATCATCTCTCTGAGCTCTGACTTCTTTCTTTCTGTCTATGGATTCATCCTTCACTATAGTGCCTGAAAGTACAATATTTTGAACATGTTCTTTATTTACACGTCCTTCTTTTCTTACAGTTATTTTCCAACTCTTTCTGTATCTGACATCTTTCCTTTTCTTTGTAGAATTTTCTTTATCTCGTTTTATTTCCAATCTTGCGATCTCTAGGATCTGGTCTTTGTTCACACGTTCTTCGTGTTTTGAACAACCACTGTCAACATACCAACCACTCTTCTTATTATTATCTTGTAGAGCGAATGTGCATTCTTCATTTTTATATTGATTCTGCTTTCTTATCCATGTTCTCTTCTGAGGCTCCTATCTGTGACTGTTGTTGTTCTGTTGTGGTTCTCTAGGAGGGACTGTAATTCTACAATCTTTGGCCATGTGTTGAAAATTATTATACTTGTAGCATTCCACTTCAATGCTCAATGATTCAAACCTGTTGTAGCTTCTTCTCTATGTTTCACTAAGCCTTCTTGCATAACCATTTTGTGTATGACTTTCAAATTTGTTTATGTGAACCTGCTATTAGCTCTGCAATTTACAACTTTATGTCCAAAATGATTGCATGCATAACATAAACCGAAAAATATAGTTTGATACCTAGGAGTTGAAGATCTTCTGAAAGGAGTTACTCTTATGAATCCTTATTCTTCCTGAGGCCTATTTTTTTTTGCTGGTTGTTGATTTTTAAATATGAATCTTCACGGTGGAGGAGTGTCCCTGTAATCTTCCTTGTAGGTCTTCCTATCCCTTTTGATTGTTTCCGCATAACCTTTTCTATATGTTTCTTTTTCTTTTGCTTTGGAGATTGATCCCTTTTTTGTATGATTGTACCCAAGTCCAGACTTGTCATGATTAGGCCTTTGACTGCTGATAATGTCATCCAAAACTTTTGAGTTGTTCTGCATATTTTTCTTTTGAAGATCCTTTCTCAATGTGACAATCTTTGCTTCCAAATTTCCAACGATCAAGTTTCTTTCTTTTAACTGTTCTTTGATATATTCTTCAATTATTTTATATTCTTCTATTTGAACCTTCAATTCCATGATGATCTACTCTAGTTCTTGAGTTTCTTCCTTCTTGTCTAGTTTTGCTTGTAGCTTCTTGTTTTTCCTCTTTTCTCTTCTTATAACTTCTATGGAAGTCAACAATTCTTCTCGATAGTCAACTTGTGCCTCTTCATATTCTTCTTCGGCATCTTCTTTATCAGAGTATTATACTTCCATGAATAGAACTCTTTATGTCTCACTATCATTGACTTCATCTTCATTTGATGAGATGTCTTCTTTGGTGCATAAGCTTTTCTTGAAAACTTTCTTTGTGGTTCTTTTGCCTTTATATGTTTGTTTGCTATTTGAGTAATCTTCATGATTCCCCTTATTTTTCTTATGAGAACATTTGTTAGAAAAATGACCAATACCATCACAATTAAAACAAATCAATGGAAGCTTACCTTTATATATGTCGTTGGTTCCCTTGTTCAATCTCTTGACAAAATTGGCCATTTCTTCATCATCTTCCGAGATGTCATTGTTGTTGCTATGTTCTTTTTATTTTTTCTTTGACATTTTGGATGCTTTGAAAGATGTTTATTTTATATCTCGATTTTCCTATTCAGTTCTCATCTCATATATTGTGAATATTCCATGTAGTTCATCCATGCTCATTGAGTCTAGATATTCTCTTTCTTCTAGTGCTGATATCTTAGGATAAAAACTCATAGGAAGAGATCTTAGTACCTTTTGAACAATAATAGATACTTTAATTTATTCTCCCAATCCTATGATTTCATTTACTATTTCATCGACTTGTAAGAAGTAAGATGTAATAATCTCATCTCCCTTCATCTTTAGTTGTTCAAACTAACCTCTATAAGTTTTAATCTTTGCTTCTTTGACTTTTGAATCTCCTTCATAAATATTTTGAAGTTTGTCCCAAATCTCTTTAGAGGATTTACAATGCATAAATTTGGTGTATACCGATTCACCAAGACCATTTAGAAGTGAATTTGTGGCTTTGGAATTATTTTGATCGAGTTTTATTGCTCTTTCACTTGTTGGCGGAACTGCTGGTTCTTTGTATCCATCTACTATAGATTTCCAAATTTCAAATCCTTGTGCCTGTATATATGTTTTCATCCTTCTTCTCCATAATGCATACTTCTGTCCATCAAACTATGGTATTCCATGTTTATACATGTTGTTTCTCTCCATGATCTACCTTTCAATGGTTAAACTGATTCTTGAAGGAACCGACTCTAATACAAATTGTTGGATTACTTAGAGGGGGACATGAATTAGTAATAGAGCAATTCAATTATTTTTAATCACAATATGCAAGTGTTATATCAATGTAGAATTATCATCCAATAGTTGCAAAGTAAATAAAAAATGAACAAATGGGCAATCATACACATACAAAGTACACCAGTGCTTTTACGTGGAAATCCAAAGTGGGAGAAAACCACAGAATGATTTTTCTTATATGTATTTAAGAATTAAATTCATTGGAAGCACCAACTTCCTTTGTTTTCTAGTTGCAGCTGGAAGGAGGATCCAACCCCCTAATTTCTTAGGCTACAACCCGAGGGAAGGTCCAACTCCCCAATTCTCTTGCTACAACCAAAAGGAGGCTATGACCCCCTATGTTCTCCGGCTACAACTGGAAGGTGGTTACAACCACCTGTCCTTTCCCCGTCCAACCGTCATGACATAGAAGTAGAATGACAGAACCACTGTCACACTATCACTGTGAGATAAACCATTATAAAAACTTGTACCAATCAACCTGTAATCAACCTGTACCATAAACAAGTGCATCAACCATGCATAAACATGTACCAAACATTCTGTAATCAACTTGTACCATAAACAAGTGCATCAACCATGCACCAACCTGTACCTCAAAAGGTACCATCAATGATTACATCAACCATGCACCAAATATGTACCAATAATACATCAAATACACATAAACTATGACTCATCAAGATGTACCAACATCATCAACTATACACCTCATGTATGTGCCAACTCATCAATTACTTATCTCAACCATGTACCCAACATATACCTCAACCAAAAACCCTCATCAATTTCATCATCCAAATTTGATTCGTAACTCTGTAATAGACTTGGTGTATATGATCACATACCTGCAAACCTTCCTTAACTTTAACAACAAGAGACTAGCATTTTCATCAAACTTTACTCTAGTCTCAGATGACTAGTTTTGGATTAGTCAACAACCCTAACTTGAAATAAACATAACTATGTACCCATAATGAATAAAGATATGAAAATAGTACACAATGTTTTTTAGTGTGTTTTATGAAACTCCTCTGGGTGCCACTACTTGGAATCTCTCAGAAAACGAGTTATAGAAAAATTGACATACCTTGTTGAATTATGGCTTATTCTAGATAGAGAACTTGTAGAGCGGGCCCTGCACAGAATATTTGTTGTATGGATCTAAAAATTGTACATAGAATACTACAGACTGTACTCTAACTAACACATTTTGTTTTATTGAATTTGGATCTATTATGAAAAATTTATGACGTTTTTACCCGAAACACATGTTTTAGACTAGTTTCAAGACTAGCCACAAACCCTATTTTCCACGACGTGTAACTCCAAAAATACAAAGAATCACAAACCAAAATTTGTATCAAAACTACTTGGATATGTTTCCTTAATGGCCTCCCAATTTCACGGCATGAACCATTCTAGAAAAGAGGTTATTGCGAAAATGGTGAGATGACTTGTAAATAATATACCTTAGAAAGCATTATCAAAAGAATTTATCCTCCCTTGAATTTCAGCCTTCTTTACTTCATCTTCCCTCTGAAATTCAGCTTAGATATCCTTTGGTTACCTCAGTCACTTGTATATATTCAATATTACCAAGTGTGATTAAAATGAGAGAGCCTTGACTATTATTTATTCTTTCATGTAGCTTCCTCAAGGGGTTACCTTTTAACCATCTTAACCCACTTTCCTTATTTTAGGGTTAACCCACTTCTAACCACTTGTCAACTTAGTAATTTATCCATTAAATTTCTTATTTAAATAATTTATTTTTTATTCACTCTGACATATAGTACACTCATCACTTCACTTTATTATTTACCTTCTAAAATATCTTAAACCATTTTGACTACTTTGACCTTTTGGGGCTTCTAGATGACTCATGGGGGTTCTCTAACTTCACATGGCCATAACTCTCTAACAGTGAGGAGTTATGTGACATTCCACATACCACTGGAAATGGCATGAAATGTAGTATCCATATAGAATATTCTTATCTGAAAATATATCAAAACTCATACCATTATCCATCAAACAAACTTGGGTCCATTACCCAAACCCGGGTTCTCCAACTTCTCATGGCCATAATTCTTTAAGCGTGTGGAGTTATGTGACGTCCACATACCACCAGAAATGGAATGACATGTACTATCCATATAGAATATTCTTACCTTCAAATATATTAAAACTCATACCATTATACATAACACAACCTTGGATCCATTACCCAAACCTTTGTGCTACCAGAATTCACTATCGGACTTTCTCCAAGGGTTGACATCAATCACTAAGAGTTGACATCAATCTACAATATCACTCTCCAATCGTTGACATCAATGACAGCTAACAATTCATACCAATTGCCCATCAACCTAAGCCAACTGTCTGACACAGACAAGGAGGAGAATATTATCAATGTTGGCAGAATGATTAGGCTTGTAGTGTGTAAGTTGGTCAATGGTGATGATTTTCCCATTGTGGGGGAACATCATTGTTCTAAACACAGAAGAGGATACCACCTTCATACAATACATCTAGCTATGTCCAAACAAGATATTGTAATCAAGTGGGGTGTCGATAAATTCAATGTCAATGATGATGGTTTTTCCCCCAAGTTCTACATGGACATTTTGGAAGAGCCCTTCAGGGGATGATGGTCGAATGTCATAAGCTCTGAGGGTGATGGCAGATGGTACTAGCTCAGGTGAGCCAAGTTTTTTCCATACTACTTTGGACATGATGTATGTGGATGCACCTTCATCGATGATGCATCGATGAAATGCCATGTTCCATATCTTAATTGGTATCTGAAAAAGATACCAGGGAGGGGAGGCGTGGTTCTCCGCTATCTATATCAAAGGTGATAAGTCGAGTATTAGCTGGGTCGACTGCCCCCAAGGCGGAAAGCAAGTATTTCCGCTGAGATGGACAGGTTTGGAGGACCTCCAATACATACATGGCTGCAGGAGACTGTGATAAGTCATTGACTAGACTGTAGTTATGGGTCATCCTAGCATGCGGGTTATGTACGTTCCATCATAACGACATGCAGGGTATACGAGGTTTTGGTTCAATGTTATGGCGTAGAATCATCAGTGGTTGTCCGGTTGTAGCTCGAGCCGATTCTGAGGTGGTTGGGGTAGATTAAGGGGGAACACCGTATTGACGACTGTGTGTTTGCAAAAGAATCTCTTCTTTGCTGGTAAGGAGGATATTGCAAACGATCGGATTTCCAGGTTGATTGGGACTCGGGTTTTGATACCGCCCCATTTGTGGTGGGGTTGGGATTATCTCTTGTTGGGTATTTATCACATCTTGGTGTAAAATAGGGTTTTTGAAAATGGTCGGAGGTGGTGGTTGCAAATAATGTTGTTGGGCCTGCTGAGGGGCAGGTGATGCTAGAGGGCATTGAATTTTCATGGATTCTTTCATCTGTTTGAAATCGACAATTTGGGGGAAATGGTGAGTATAATTTCCTTACCCACCACATAGAGTGCAAGGGAAGTTCGTTCTAAGGTTATTTTTCTGCCCTCATCGTGGTTGATTGTTATTGGTGCCTCCTTGGGGGTTTTGGTTGCCTTGATTCTAGTTTCCCCCGGTGGGATGGTTTTGTTGGGGGTTATTTCCTCCTGGTCTCAGGTTGTTATTGTTTTGTTTTTTCCCTTTCTTCTTGGCATTATTTGGTAGATGGGATGGATTTTTCGTATTGAATTGTTCAAAAGTATGAAGCTGTTGAATGGGAGAGGGTTGAACAAAGTTAACGCCGACATGTGGTTGTCCTGGTGGAGGAGAAACCAATTGTGGAGGACGAGGAAATGGAAAATATGGATTGCTTTGTGGAGACGATCCATATGGCATGTAGGAAGTTAAATTCAATGGTCGTCACTTATTAAAATCCCTTAACCCAGTTATCACGCCCCTTCCTGCCAATTAATTGGTAATGAGCAGGATGAACTCCATTAATGAATGAAGAAGTCGACCAGTGAAATGTGCATATATGTAAACCACTCGTAGAGATAAAATCAATCCCTTAACCTGGTTTTCACGCACCCTCTAACCAATTAATTAGAAATGAGCAGGATGAACTCCATTAACGGATGGAGAATTCGGTCAGGGCATAACGCATATGTAAACCCCTCCTCTCTCCGCCATGTCAGTCGATATGGGATTCTGCTAATGGAATTAGCAATGTCGAACAATTATCAATGAAATGCATTATCATTACACATGGTTTGAAAATGCCGTAGTTACTTACCAAGCACATACACTATCACAATGTTATTTTATTTACATGTAGTGGTGTGAAAAATATCCCATATTATAATTATATGCCATGCCATCGTTACCATACACTATAATAACTTTATTCTATATTATAAAGAAGTTTCATTGGTTAATTTCTTGATATGGATTAATGAACAACCCATTTTCACACATAGTTTTTACTATGCCTAAGCCCCCCAAATTAAATCTCTCAATGTGTAATATAAATTCTAATAATTGACTATATGGATTAGTTTTCCATGGTTGGATCTAGTTCAAAGTAATTAGTTCCTAAGGGAATTTTCAATATGTTGATATAAGTCATATCTCGCTAAGACATCATCATAATAGCTAATTTGGTGTCAATTTTCTAAATTAAACCCAAACAAATTTTAACATTGGAATTGAATAGTACATGGAACAAAATTTTCAAAAAAACGTGTATCGCATGTCAAGTCACAGTCCTCCTAGAATTCATTACCCACTCTCTCAACATGAAAGGTAGAAGCATTTCAGAAAATGCAATTTCCTTTTTTAGGTCATTAATCTTGAAAACAAATTACTAAAAATATATTCACAACAAGAAATTTAATTGAAATCCTAACTTCTCAGCAAATGTAACAAATCTTAAGAATTATTAAGAGATTTGCTAATTATAAACATGGCTTTTGATTCGTTGCTCTTCAAAATTCCTAACAAACAAATCTTAAGAGATTTGCTAATTATAAACATGGCTTTTGATTTGTTGCTCTTCAAAATTTCTAACAAAATTAATATTTTGTTGATCATGAATAAGCAATATAAATCCATACCCATCTCACGGTTAGTAAAACATAATATTGCATACATGAATCTTAGTCAAATGCAACATCACATAAAGAAATAGATTGTTCTCTCTTCTTAATATTAAAAAAAACAATAATTACAATGTGGACCTATACAGCCTGAATGAGCCTATTGGTTAAGAACATGTGTTTCCTCTTAAGAAATCACAAGTTCAAATCCAGTACATTGTAAGCCTTCAAACTAACTAGTAATAAATTAGTTTTCTAAAATTAATTTATATATTTGATAAATACATAATATAATTCACCCTCCACTAAGGTTAACTAAGTACTCTCAAATTGTTTCGACCAATAGAAACTTGAATGCACTCTTAGATAATGTGCACTAAAGTTAACTAGGTCTTTTCAAATTGTTTTGACCAATAGCAACTTGAATGCACTCTTAGATAATGTGCACCCAGCCTTCAAACTAGCTAATAATAAATTAGTTTTCTAAAATTAATTTGTATATTTGATAAATACTTAAAATAATTCATTCACCTTCACTAAGGTTAACTAAGTCTTCTTAAATTGTTTTGACCTATTAACAACTTGAATAAAGGTGAATTGAAAATTTTAAAATTAATTTTTCATTTTTAAAAAATAAATTTTAATAAATAATTTTCTAAAACTTTGAACAAAAGCTAAAAATCAATTGAAATAATAAAAGGTTTAAATGTGACCAATTCCTATACTTTGTGCTGGGAAAGCATTAATAATGATGCTTAAGTTTATTTTATCCAAGTCGTTTGACTTAATTCTAGTAATTCGACGAGAACTTGCAATTTTTTATTTTCGAGCTGGTAGTATACCTCAAGGACGCTCTAAATGAATTGAAAAAATTCTATGTTTGTCTAATCATATTTGAAAAAATAACTATGTAAAGTATATAGTATAATTAATTAATTTTTTCTTTTAATCCATAACACAGTTCTGCCTCTTTATGCACTTTTTCCCTTAAAACTGATGTCATTCATTGTCCAGCATTACATCCGTTTTTTAAATTGTTAGTTTGTAAATTATTTGAGTTTTTGTTGTTCAATCAATGGTGTGTTGAATATATAATTCCTTTTATCTAGAGTTCATTTTAGTTTTAGCTTCAGCGACTAGTGGTTTCTAGGTTTATAGTTTTATAATTCCTTTGGATTAAATTGAGTGCACAAGTTATAGGGAGATAGTGTTATAAGTTCAATGAAAACTCTCTGACGGTGCTATGTAGAGGTCGACATTGGTCTATCAAACTATTTGCCCGTGTTCTATATATTTGTAATGCTTTGAAAGTTAGAAACTAGAGTCTATTTTTATTTTAGTATAGCTCGAAGAATTTTCTTATTCTTCCTTACCATTTTTTATTTATTTATTTATTTTACCTTGTAAACAATTTAAATAATAATGTGACATGGTTGAATCTAGACAAGTTTATATAAGTTTTATGGTCAAAGTTTTCATCAATCAAATGGATCTATAACTTTGACAAATAGATTTAAGAAAGCATTTTAACAAAAAATAGTCAAATTGAAATTGGATCATTTCATTTAAATGGCAATTCCAAAACTACATGTCAATTAGGAAGTGATTATGAGAAAAGATTATTCCCCTTCCCACATTTATTCAAATTCCACTTTATAACATATTTATTTTTAATAAGCATAAGCATAATATTTGATAAACATTATATTTCATTTGTTTTAATGTGTTTAAGGTTAATTTTTTAATTGTTCAATCTCAATGTGAAACCGTGAAATTTGGATACTTAAGTTAACCGTGAAATTTGGATACTTAAGTTATTCATTTTGTTAACTTTTTACTATTGATTACTAATATTTTATTATTTTATTGTATCCACCTCTTTGATATACATAACAAGGTCCAGAGCAGCAAAGCTGCTAGTACCGGCTAAAGTTACATGCATATACATGAATAGATGCTTCTGAATTACATGCATATACATGAATAGATATTGATAAACATGATACAACTAATTTAAACTATGGAATTTTGTGATTCATGAAATTTTGTTAATTACATGAATCAAAGAATTAGTAGTATGGGTTAACAGAGAAATATGATGGATTGGGCACCATGAATGCGCTGGCATGACATAAAATATATGAATTTCGTAACCAATGATTGATTGTGATGATTGTGCACATAATGAACAATTTCCAGTGCACAATGTACATGGAAATTTTTATATACTACACTAGTAATGTACATGTTTGTATTGCCGAGTCTCATTGTAGCGCGTGGCCTCAAATTCTGGTAAGTAGCATACCCTCCAAATTCTGGTAAGTAACCTACCTTCCGAGGAAAAGCGAGGAGACACTCAGTGGGGTATAGGTCGGATCTGAAAGGGTTTAATGGTATGTCAGGTGAGAGTGTATGTAATGTGAAGTTTTTACAGGGAGACACTGCTCTTGTCAGTGGTTATGACGAGGTTTAATGGTATGAGCAGGATATATTTAACGAGGAGACACTGCTATTATTAGTGGTTTTGACGAGGTTTAATGGTATGTGAAGGATATATTTAAGGCATTTAAGGATGGGCCTAGGTGTCAAATTTTCCCATTTTACATTTTTTAAATAATTTTATAACATTGACAAATATCAAAAAAACATACCAGGAGCAATTATTTCTCATCAAAGTGCTTTAACTAATGGAAAAAATGATTTTAAAATTTTGAAAATTTTAAAAATAAATTTTATTTTCTAAAAAAAATTCAAATTAATTTAATAATTTATAAAACTTAGAATATGTTTGGAAAACGTTATATACAATGCACCAAGTAATATCAATTTGAAGGTTGTTCAATCCTCTCAGATTGCTAGAGTACCTTTGGCAGGTACTAACAAGAGAATTTGGATAGTTAAAAGTTGTTTGAATGTGTTAAATTTAATTAATATTTTAGTGTTTATACCTCATATATATATATATATATATATATATATATATATATATATATATATATATATAAAAAAGAGAACTATCTCCAACATAGTTTTTTTTTAAACATGTAAACAAGTATTTCGTCCTCTAACCCATAAGAGTAAGATATTTCCGATGGCTCAAGAAGAATCTCAATTGAAAATGCATAAATCGATATAATAAATACAATACATTTATTGTAAAAATTAAATATTTTTTTTTAATGATTATGTAAATTTGTATTTAAGAAAATTATTATTTAGTTTAAATAATAAAATATAATTTAAATTTATTGATTTTCATTGATTAAAATTAAAAATTAAAGATAATTTATCAAATAATTTATATTATTTTATAATTACATAAAATGTTGTGTAATTTGTATATTTTATTAATATTAAAAGTCATATATCATAGAAGGAATTAACAAATTATTATAAATTAAAAATAAGAATAAAATTAATAAACAAAATGTCCAAAGGGGTTAGATCTAGTGGTGGAAAGCAAGGAGTTTTTCACTATCGAGAAATGTTCAATTCCCATGAGGGCCTATCTTGGAGCCATGGGGGCACCTTGAGGTAGTGGTTGAACATGTGGTTGCACCTAGAGATATTATATTAAATGGTATTGTGACCCAAACACACATAAGTGGATAAAATCCAACCACCATGTTCTTCAAATTATTAAGACTAGATCGAACAGACACACAACTTAGGGATTCTGAAACATCTAAGGGTTTAGCAACAAATATAAAAATGGTGGAGGATGGAGAAGGGAACAATTCTCCCTCCTTCCATAACATTGTAGAAGGGAATAGATCCAATAGCAACCAAAGATATGCTACACTCAATGATCGGGGAAAAAAAGAATCTAAAGCAACTAAATCCTAGGGGGGACAAATGGACCTAGGGTTGAATTAGTGATCCTAGAGAAATACGGGTTAGAGAATATGAAACTACAAAACATGCACACTAGTACATGCATTCCACAGGTAGATAATATTCCTAAATATGAAATCACATCCACAAGAATTGGTGAGCATATTCAGTGTATGCAAGATCATGCGGTTATAGGATAATTCATGGGTTTATAGCCAACAGAAAAATCCTTGGTCTAGTGGATCAAGAATTATTGGAAGCCAAAAGGACATATAGACCTAAATTTGGGCTGAAAATGGTTCTTCACTGCCATCTTTAACAATCTAGAGGATCAGGAAAGGGTGTTCGAGAAGAACCCTTACATCTTCAATTCAACAGGACTCTATCTCCATTTTTGGACAAAAAAAATTAGTCTGGATAAAGAAGAACTCACAACCTCCCTCATCTATATCTGTTTATACTCCATTCCTCAAGAATTTTGGGACGCAGATATTTTGGAGGGTGCCAACAATGCCCTAGGTCCCTTCATCAAGATCTCAAAATCCACAAAAATAACAATGTAAACGTCCTATGCTCGAATTTGTGTTTATAAGAATGCATCCAAACCCTCCCCGTTTCCATTTTCTTGAGATACAACAATTAGGATTAGTATCAAACCATAGATTATGAGAAAAATTCCTTTCTCTACCAGAAATTCCATGAGCATGGTTATATTTTCAGGGACTACCCCCTCAATGAATCACCTTCTTTTCCAAATACCCAAGGAAAAGAATCTAAGGGTTTTGAGAAAGTCTCAAGTAAAAAGAGATCATGAAAAAAAACCCGTGGGTAGCCAAACATTGAAGGGATTAAAATTTGCAATCATTGTGATCTCTTATCCAAGATAATTGAAGAAACCCTAAGCATCACTGAGGGTCATCCAAAAGGAAAAAAAACAAGAAATATCAAGGCAAACAAGAGGAATCTGAAGAGAAAATCAAAGAAGGAAAATCCATAATGAAACCAATTCTCAAGCGGGCAGTGATGATACATAAATGATACTAGAAAATGAAGGCCCAACAAACTTAGAGAAAAGAGAGGACATGGATCTGGGTGACCTAGATCTACAAAACATTATAGAAACATGGCAAAGGAAGGACCTAAATTCAATCTCGAATCAGCAAATACAACTCCTAAAAAAATATTTTATCAAAAATCAAGAAAGGAAATAAAAAAAATCCCAAGGTAAACATCTTGCATCTTCTTATCTAGGTATTAAAACAAGGTCTTTAAAGGATAACCCTAAAGCAACTAAAGAGAAAAAAAATAGGTTGTCGAAGCAATAATCAACTACTAGAAGATCTTGGAGAAATGTTGGTGAATTCTAATAGAATTTCCCCAATGACGAACAAATTTCAGGCCACCCTTTTAAGGACCTAACCTCCTTAACCCCTCACATAGGTAGAATAATATATTTTCCATGTAATAAAGGTCAAAATGAGTTAATAAGCCCTATTTAATAATATGAACAAGTCTAATGTGAAAATACTTAATAGAAGCTTCTGCCTCTAGAAAGATCTTCCTCTACAATACTCTTTAGAAGAAATAATTAGTATAAATAGTTGTAGAAGGCATGAGAAAGTATTGTCATGAGAATTATTGTAATAGAGATCTACTCCATCGGAGGTTTCCCCCTCGAAGAGGCAAGTAAACTTGGATTTATATCAATAAATCTATCATTTTTTGTGTTGTGATTCTCTATATTTTGTTGTTCCACTGGTGTTTTCTACAATATTTTTGTTTATGCATATTACAATACATTTGGTACCTTACAAGTAGTATTGAATCTCCTTCTTTTGCATAATTTGTGGGTAATGTTTTTTCAGGGTAGAGACATGTACTAACAACATATTTAAATCACATATATTTGTTGTTCAACAGGTAAAACTATGGTTGGGGAAAACTACACACAAGAAATATAGAGAGTTTCACAGGGTTACTCGAAATAAAAGTTTCACTCTGTTGGTAGCCCTTCAAGTAGTACCTCATCAAACATGATATGTACTTGAACATCAATCCCACATACCTTCGGGTCTATAGATAATCCTCTAGGTCTCCTAAAACTAGCCCTAGATCAATCGATTTGCTGCAATTGGTATAGTGACACCGAAAACAACAATCGGAGGATAAAATCAGGTAGTATGGCTAAGGGTACGATCGATCCTCCTTAATTGGTTCCTTGAGATATTGGTTCGAGTACTACTATTCAACCTCATATATATATTAGAGAGCTATAACATAGGGAAAACCTTTATCTATAGGAACCCTAAAAACCCTAACCCTTGGGAAAGGAACATAATAGAAAAGGAACTAAAGAGATACATTATCATGTAAATATGCCTTCTACATTCGCGTTGCGAAATTACTACACAATTTTTCCTGTTAACAATTTGGGAAATTCTTCTCTTCGCCTTGATCACCATGACACCCATCAATTTTAAGCTTTTTTTTTCATGGAGCATACCCCCTTCCTGACACCCTTATTTGGGCCCTATCCCATTGGATTCCCCTTATTTCCTTGATAACCCTGGTAATTATCACTTGTAATCCTTTTTTTTTTTTTGTGGTCCCACCCACCCTCCTTTAATACCTATCAAGTTACAAGGAAAAGACCCTCTAGTAGAGGTTTTTGTGGAAGCCCCTATAAAAATAGCCCAAAAATTTGTTTATAGCGGAGGACACTAGTGGAGGCGAGCGAGAAGAGGTTTTACCAGATGCTTTTTACAGTTATTTTATAAATACATAATGCACCAATGTGTTTTCTACTACAGATGCACCGGTGCTCTAAAAACTAGTGCATCGTAGTAGGGTTATTTCCAAAACAAATATGCTCTGGTGCACTACTTAAATATTGACGAACTAGTGCACACCGTTTCTCTAAAAAATGGTGCACCGTGATAGGATTATTTAAATATATATATATATATATATATACTATAGTACACTACTTAAATACTGACACATTGATGCGTCTAATAATCGAGCACACCATAAAAAGGTTAAATAAAAAAAAATTACCGAACATAAAATTCATTTTTACCCTTTCCAGTGTTGTAGAGCTCTCAAGCACTGGTGAAACTTTTTCCTCTCTAAAGTTCCTTTCCATCGGTGCTTCCCTGGCTTGTCTTCCTTCTGTCCGTTGCTTAGTGCATGGCTTTCGAATTTTTCCAAATGGTGGGAAAATTTGTTTTTTTGGACTACGTGGAAACCATGCCTCCTCGATGAGGAAATGTCTAGTTAATGTATTTATTTATTTATAACTTGAACTTTTAGCGAATAAAAATTCAAAATTCAATTAAATTTCCACTANTGTGACGCGTTCAATTCGTTCGTCTTGCACCGTGGACGATGCACCCTGAAAATTTACAAGTTGCACCGAAAAGCCATGCCTAATTTTTTTCGTCGGTGCGTTGGGTAATCATTAACGCACCGATGCGTAATTTTACCGACACACTACCTAAAATAATATAAATAATTTTTCACGGTGCGTCGAAATAACGTTAACTCACTGGAGTGTTATGTTAAACGATGCATTGCATAAATCCGATATATTATTTTATGCGGTGTGTTGGTAAAATTACACGGGTGTGTTAATGATTACCCAATGCACCACCATAAAAAATTAGAGCCTAAATGCCAAAGTACTGTAATTATCAATTTTAAAAAAATATGTGTGCGGTGTGTCGCCTTTCCTGTAACGCATTGGTGCATGTCGGGAAAGGCTACACACCACAGTAAAAAAAAAATTAAAAAATGGTTTTGCGGTGCTTTATAATTTTAAGTTTTTATTATTTTAGGTGGTGCATCGGTTAACCTTAATGCACCAGTGTGATAAGGTTATACATTGCACCACATAAAATAATATAACAAATTTTATACAGTAAATTGTTTTACATGTGCGTACCGTAGATGGTGCTCACAAGTAATATACGCATCGTGGGAGCTGATTGACTATTTTTTGGGTGCACCGATGATGAAATTTACTTATTTTTTGAAGAAAGTTATTTTTCTGTATTTATAAATAAACTTCTTATTTGCTAAATTTTTTTAATGTTTTATGTATGAGGCTGATGTATTTTATATGTTAATCATGTAGAGATGTCAATGGAGAGAGAAGCAGCAGGAGAAGAGGGTTGACCTGTACAATGTTGTATGGGATTGGGAGGAAAGGGAGAGGGAGAGGGATTTGTACCCTCACCCTATTACTGCAGCAATCGAAGTCCTCTTGAGGAATGTAGGCCTCCTTAAGTACTATGAGGAGGCTACATCCATGAAGGGGAACTCTGGGTTCTTGCATCTGATCCGTCAATGGGATTTCCATCGACATGCTTTTCATGTCGGTCTTGATCAGTGATACCAACTCACTGAGGAGGATATATATTTTATCATGAGCTATCCAGGGGAGGGGAGGATTTTTCCTAGTTCCTTGATGTCCCAGTCATTGTTGCAACAAAGAGTCATCTCATGTACTCTCAAATATATATGGGGGTTGATGCATTTTCTCCAACTATTTTTCAAGTGTCTGTTGGACAACTACGAATCTCTTATTTCGATGCATAGGAGGTTAGGTGCCTTCCACTATTAGTGACGACCATTACACACTTTACCAATGATGGGCAGTGCATTAATTGTGCTCTTTTATATTATGTTTATTCTTTGGTACATAGGCCACGATGTATTAGATCGTTTTCCATTTTTTTGCAGCAATTTTGTATAGCTCTAGATATATGTCATGCTAAGATACATGGGAGGGAGATATTCCCTTTTGCTTTAGAGTTGTTTTGTTTATTTTTTGAGAGGTTTCCGGAGACAAGGCATACTTTTTTTTGTCATCATTCTAGGTCAATGAATCAGGTGTGGATGCACATGTGGGGTGAGATAATTCCCAAGAGGGGCCAGGCAGAGTTTCCGACTAGGATTTCCACTGACGCATTGGGGCTACTAGCTAGTGAGGTCGATCACATGTTCGTGATCATGTCATGTCCTTACATAGGGCTGGATTGGCGAGGATGCCCAAAAATCCTCTTCACATGTTCTTTAACTTGTTTTATTAAATTGTTTAATGAAATTGTCTAATTATTGTTTTGTACTATATATTTTCAGATATTGGCACATTCCTTGGGGACGTCCCTCCTCCCCCACTAGATGCAGATGAGGAGATTCCTAAGGCCACGATGGGTCAGGGTCCTCGGGTGCAGATACCTAACATGCATCGTAGGACGAATAGTAGATTTAGGTTGGAGATGGGTGACTGACTCTGTGCACTTTTGGTTGAGGTCGGAGTCCACCCTATGTTGATGCGAAACATCAGGGAAGATCTTATTCTTAGGAGATTTGGAGGGAGATGTCACACCATATGAATATTTTTATGTGTCATATCGTCGGAGCTACCAGGATACTAGAAACAAGGAGGGTTGTCGATGATACACACTCTTCCTATAGTACCCGTTTGTCCAGTACCACTTCGTCCAGTACCCCATCGACTGATGAGGGTGGTCGTGATCCTTCTCCACATCCTCCTTCTCCTCCTTCATTAGAGAGTCGACCAACCACCTCCTCCTCCACCTCCTACATATATTGACATATTCAACCAACCATCTCCTCCTCCATCTCCTACTTATTCTCATAGAGTCGACCAACCACCTCCTCCTCCACCTACTACTCCTCATAGATTCGACCAAACACCTCTTGATCTTCCATTTCCTTCTGACCATTCATCACATTCTACTATGGACCAATCCTCCACTGTTGTTGTAGATATAATTATCACATCAGCTCGACCATATATGTTATAGAAGTTATTGACTTGTTCATGATATATATATATATATATATATATATATATATATATATAT
>ML784784.1:673027-732924 GCA_009831015.1 Picea engelmannii | reverse complement strand
GCATTTTTTGTTCATGTTCATATACTTAATTTATATGTTGATGTTGATGTGTATAGTTTTAGTTCATGTTAGATATGTTTGTTAAATGTGCTTGATTGATATGTATGTTCTAACAATGTTCATTAGATGTGCATTTTTCATGTTGATCATGTTGATGTACTTAATTAATTTATATGTTTATGTTTGTGTATACATTATTAGGTCATGTTGGATATGTTTGTTAAATTTGCTTGATAGATGTGTATGTTAAATGATGCTTGTTAGATGTGTGTGATGATGATGTTAAAAAATGCTTGTGTTTTGTTAGATGTGATCAAAATGATGATGCACTGCCAGATTATTATATGTGTGTGCTAGATAATTAATGATGTTTATATGTGCTAGAGGTATATATAATTAGATGATATTAGCGAATTTAAATGTGCATTTTAGATGATGTTTTTGTTTGTGAGATGGTTATCATCATGATTCTTATTTTTATTAAATGATCTTTATTATAGAGTATGTATTGGTGAACTTATATCAAAATTCTATATATGAAACATAAAGACTTAATTTAAATAAAAAATGCAAATATATTTTTATAAATTACAAAGTTCAATATGGTTGAAACTATAATTGTAAAATTACCATAAACATTTTTCTATTACATAGATAGTTCATACATATTCATTCTAACTAAATTCTTTTTCAAAAAAAAATTACATATGAATAAATGTTATTTTTCATTGTACTATTTACTCTTTTTGAATAGACTCTTCTACACTAAAAATTGTTATTATAAAAAGTTATGATCTCCAATGATAAGCATTCTATTGACCCTAAAATTGTATGGATGCAAATATTCCTATTGTTATTTTTGTCATTATTTCATAAGTTGATTGCTATCAAATTTTTAAATTACTTCATTAATTGTAGTTTTAGTCAACATTTGGAGCATAATTTAAATAATTCCAAAAGCAATGTTAAAAGTATGTAAACTAACAAACACTTTAGTTAAAAACCAAATTTAAATAACATCATATAGTACTTGGATTGTTATGAAAAACATCACATTTCATTATAAATTATATATTTAGTAATTAAACATTCCATTAATATACTAATACAAATAAAATAATAAATCTAATTCGATTTAATTAAAATTATTAAGGATGTCAATTATTAGAAAATTATAAACTATTTTATGAAATACTAATATATAAAATTAATGAAAAAAATAAACTTCATATTTTTCTTGATGACTCAAATTTCAAGTCTCACATTAAGTGTAAAAACCTTTGTGAATCTTACCAATTATATAAAATGCCAACTACAAAATGTTTGACGATTTTTTTCTAAAAACACGTTGTTATGGCTTTATCATTAAAATAATTCTTAAAATTTTATATCAAGCATGAAATGACGTATACATATCTTCAAACAATAATATAAACATATATTTCAATCAAACGCTCTATGAAATCACAAATAATTTGAAAGACAAACACATCACGCATCAAACTGACAGTTAACCAACTAAAATTGTTCAAAGATTTTTTATAATTAACTTTCCATTTCCTCCATCACAAGATGAATAAACAACAATATAATTAGAGAAATAAAGATAACAAAAAGACACAACAACAATATAAATGATGAAATAAAAAATGTACATATCACTCTCCATTGTTATCACCCTGATTATATTCCTCACTTGGCATGATAACATCATTTTTCTCAATAATATTTCTTGATCTAGGGTCGTGTATTAATACGAACCACCAATCTCTATCCAAAGCATCTGGGTAAAAAAACACTTGGTTGTAGTGTTTTGGGAAAACATAAGGTTCCTTAGCTTCATCCCACATATTTCTAGAGTTGATACATATCAGCCCACTATCACAATATTCCTTTACATTATTATGATCAAAGGTGTACCACCACTTGCACATAAAAATAACAAAATGGAAAGAAGAGAATTACACTCGAATGATCTCTTGTATCTTTCCAATGTAACCTAACTTCCCCCTATATTATGTTTTGATCACGGTGGCTAGCACAACTAGATTGGTCAAATTCAACTTCTACTCCAAAGTCTTATTTCATGTGTCCATCATCAAATTCCTCAGTGTGAAAATGATGTCCCTATGCCCACATAGATGGGAACAAATGAACCTATAAAAAAGTGAAAAAATCAGTGTCATGTGTCTAATAACTCAACCAATAAAATATAAAATATAGATGTTATAATTCAAAGGTTCATTATGAAGTTAAAAATGACACAAAGAGATTATTACTGAGTTGTTGCACCCAATGCCTATGTTTAGTGCATTCTCTTCAGCACGCGGGTAATGACTAGATGCACCATATTTCTCTCTGACTTGGTCAACAACCCAACTGTTGGGGCATATCATTGGCATATTTTATTTTAAATGATCACGATAAGGCATGCTTCTACATTTAAATTGTATTAATTCTTTACTCTCACTGTCCCATTTCCTCCTCTTATGTTCGTATAATGCGACCCATGACTGTGTTTCCTCCAAATTGTAAAAATGAATTTATTGATGGCATAAATGTATATATTCATGAAATCAAATCGACATATAGTACGTATGAGATCAAAATATACATTATGAATTTCAATGTGAATAGTTACCCCGTAGAAATTTGACAAATGATATTTCACTTACTCTTTATCCATAACATTTTTCCATCCGTTTGGAGAATATCCCCTTCTCTTTTTTCTTCATTCCTTTTATCATCCCAAATCAACACACCTGGTGTGTTTTTGATCTGCTTGTTGTACTCACTAGCATAATAGAAAGACTCATATGATATGTACCCCTCTTCCATAGACCCCTCGGGTTTTACCCTTTATCGAACAAATCCTTTCAATTTCTTCAAGTACCTCTCTAAAAAGAACATCCAACCAAAGGAGACCACTCAAACTAATTCAACCTCATCTACTAGGTGAATTAGAAGACAAACCTGCAAGTCCATGAAACACGTCGATATTTCCTTCTCAAACATCCAAAAAATCTTAGTTATCTCTTGATGCCATCGTGGAATGATAGCCATATGAATCTCCTTTGATGTGATCCAACATACAAATGAAGCTAATTTAGATATGGCACGTTGTAGGTCCTGGGGGAAGTCATGGTTCACACACCGATGCACAAGCAGAGGATAATGTGTTAGGGTCCTAACCTGCACATAGGTAGAAAAATATATTCGGATGTAATAAAGGTCAATATTAATAAGGCCTTGCAATAAAATAGAATAAGTCGAATGTAAGAAGACCTAATAGAAGCTTCCGCTTCTAGAAGGATCTTCCTCTAGATGCTTCCTTTGATAGACATATTTAGTAGAAATAGGAGTCGAGGGTATGAGAACCCTAGCTTGGAGATTATTGTAATAGAGCTTTTCTCGACTGGAGGTTGCCCCCTCGAAGAGGCCCGTGAACATTGCTCTCAGAATCAAAGTGCTATTTCAGTTGTTATTCTTATATCATTTCAGTTTTATTGTGGTGATTATTATGGTTATATTGCTGTTATTCTTCCATTTCTAGCATTTTATTTCTATTCAACATACTTTTTATATCTGGTATATTACAAGTGGTATCAGAGCACTTTCCTTGGCAGAAATTGTGGGTAATTTTTTTTCAGGGTAGAGACATATTCCGACATCTTTAAGCCACATAGATCTGTCGTTATGCGCATAAACCCACGGTTGAGGGATTCATACACGCAGGAAATACAAGTGGTTCTTAAGAGCACATCTGTTGGCCACCCTTGTAACCCCTGTTGGTACCCCTTTGAGTGGTAGCGCATCAGACAACACATGTGTATGGATTAGACTAGATTTCCTGAAGCCCTCTTTAGATAAACCGATTGACTGCCTAACTGCTATAGTGCCATCGAGAACAACACTCAGGAAGATACTCTCTAGTACCTGGGTAGTCAGGTAGTACGGCTAAGGGTACAATCTATCCTCCTTAGTTAGTGCCCTGAGATATTGGGCTGAGTACTACTGTTGGACCCCGCACGTATATCAAAGAGCTATAGCACAGGGCAAACCCTTGTCTGTAGAACCCTTGAATACCTAACCCTTAGGGACAAAAACATAAACAAATTAAAAAAAAAGTCTGGAATTTTTTTCACAATTATTTGAGACCTATTCCATTGGATTCATCTCTTCGCCATTATCATATTAATCCATATCATTTTTCAGAAAACTTTTTGACCCCTTCCGCCCCTTTTCAGTTCCCCCATCCTCATGGCCCATACCCAAATCCAAGACTTGGAAGCTTGCTTCAACACCTTGCAATCTGGTCTCATTGAGACCCAACAAGAAGTGAAACAACTCAATGCCAATGTTGCCGCCATCAATACAACCATGTAGTCCTCAATGGAGGAAATCAAACAAGACCTCACCACCCAGCTTGAATCTATCTTTTCGGCACTCTGCACCAAACTGCATATCCCTAGAGATAACCCTTCCTCTTGCTCCCCTCCACATACTGAAGGTGACCATTCCTCTCATTCCCATAACTTTCAGAACCATCACTTTCAACGTGACCTACGCCTTCCATGGGTGGATGTGACCAAATTTGATGGCTCAAACCCCACTGGTTGGGTAACCCAAATGGAACATTATTTCTCTTTATACGACATTACAGATGACTTGGCCAAACTCCAGTATGGTGTTCTCCATCTAGATCAAGAACGTTGGCAATGGTGGCAATGGAGAAAAACTTCTCATCAATGGTATATTGCTTGGACACACTTTGTGGCAGATCTTTATGAACGCTTTGACACTGACACCAACCATTTGGGTTGTTTGAAAAAGTTAAAACAATAAGGAACAATGGAAGACTTTAGAGCTGCCTTTGAGCGCCTGGCTTTTCGGACATAGGGCATGTCTGATGCCTTTTTTCGAGAATGTTTTATCAGTGGCCTCAAGGATGAGATTCGGGCCCATGTCCTCATGGCTCAGCCTCAGAGTTGGGTGGAGGCTAATAAAAGAGATAAAGAAGCACAACAGGTTGTATCTTCTCAAAACTAGAGACCCTCCTTTATCCCTCGCCCTAAACCAATAAATCCCATTACTCCCTCCGCTCGACTAAAGATCCAAAAATTGACCAAAGATGAAATGGTTGAACGCCAACTCAAAGGCCTTTGTTATAATTGTGATGAAAAATATTTTTCGGGCCATAAGTGTAAGGAACAAAAGCTGTTTATGGCCATCTCGAGGATATTTCGAAAGAGGATATTGAAACTCCCCTTGTGTCTGAGTCACCTAAAACCCCTGACATAACCCCTCCCTCAGACCCTCCCGAAGTAGAACCGGTCATTTCCCTCAATTCTCTCACTGGATTCTTCGCTCCCCAAACCCTCAAGCTAATCTGTTACATCAAGCATCAAAAAGTCATCATTCTGGTTGATAGTGGAAGCACCCATAATTTTATTCATCGCCGCATTTCCAAAGAAACATGTTGCTACATCCATGCCGTTAATAATTTCCAAATCATGATTGCCAATGGTGGCTCCATGAAATGTGGAGGGCGTTGTGAAAATGTGCGTCTCCAAATTGGTGACTACCACCTGAAATCTCATATGTTTTCTATAGACATGGGCGGGTGTGACATTGTGTTAGGTGAAGACTGGCTAAGGACTTTGGGTCCCATTCTCATGGATTTTAAGGAATTAACCATGCAATTTGACCAGGAGGGCCACCAATATAAGTTCCAAGCCATCACCGCTAGTTCACCTGAGATCATTAGTTCCCATCGCATTGAAAAACTGCTCAAAAATGGTCATTCTGGTGTTATTGCTAAACTCCATGCCATCCAAGTAACGGAAACACCCTCGGTGCCGCAAGACCTCCAAGCCATCCTTTCTAAACATCAAGTGGTCTTTTCCACTCCCCAAGGACTCCCTCCTTCACCTGGTGTTCATGATCATTCCATTCCCCTTATACCCGGAAGCCTTCCTCCCAATATTTGTCCATATTGTCACCCCTTTTCCCAAAAAAATGAAATTGAGAAAATGGTCTAGGAACTCGTTAATTCAGGCATTATCCGCCCTAGTACGAGCCCCTACTCTTCTCATGTTGTCATGGTCCCGAAGAAAGAAGGTTCTTGGCAAATGTTTCCTGACTTCCATGCCCTCAACAAACTTACCATTAAAGACAAATTTCCCATTCCTGTCATTGATGACCTCCTGGATGAACTGAGTGGTGCCCAATTCTTCACTAAACTTGATCTTTGTTTGGGCTACCACCAGATATGTATGAAAGAGGAAGAAATTCCCAAGAATGCCTTTAGAAATCATGAGGGCCACTGTGAGTTTTTGGTCATGCCCTTTGGCTTGTGTAATGCCCCCTCCACCTTCCAAAGCCTCATGAATCAGGTCTTCCGTCCTTTTCTCTGTCATTTTGTCTTAGTTTTCTTTTATGATATCCTCATCTATAGCAAGACATGGACTGAACATCTTGCTCATGTGGATCGATTTCTCCATCTACTCTCTCAGCACCAACTTTTCCTGAAACAATCTAAGTGTGCTTTTGGCGCCTCAGAAGTAGAGTACTTGGGTCATATGGTTGGCAAGGACATCGTCAGAGTGGATCCTCAAAATATTGAAGCTATGCAAGACTGGCCTCACCCAAAGACTCTCAAAATCTTGCATGTATTTCTGGGCTTAACAGGTTATTATCGCAAGTTTGTTAAGAATTACGGAAAGATTGCAGCACCTCTCACTTCTCTCCTAAAAACAAACTCTTTCACTTAGACTCCAACGGCTACTCAAGATTTTCAAACCTTTAAGATGGCCATGTGCACCACTCCATTCCTGGCCCTTCTTGATTTCACAAAGACCTTTGTCTTGGAATGTGATGCTTCAGGGAAAGGAATTGGTGTTGTCCTTATGCAAGAGGGTCAGCCTTTGGCCTTTACCAGCAAGCAACTATCTGAAATAAATATGGGAAAAACTATCTATGAAAAGGAAATGTTGGCTATTCTGCATGCCATTGATTTGTGGCACCCTTATCTATTGGGGCAACACTTCCAAATTAAGACTGACCATCAAAGCCTCATGTATTTTTTGGAACAATGCATTTCCTCCCCGGAGCAACAAAAATGGGTAACTAAGGTATTTGGCTATGATTATGAGATCATTCACAAGAAAGGAAAAGAAAATGTGGTTGTGGATGCACTTTCCTGCAAATATGAAGATGAAGGATCCCTTTTTTCTCTTTCCTTCATTGTACTAGATTGGCTCCAAGATGTTCTCGAGGAATGGCTACAAGATCCCAAAAGTTTGCAGTTGATCCAACAATTGCAGTCCAGTGCTCCAGCTTCCCCAGGGTACTCTTGGCTCCATGATGAGCTTTGATACGAATTCCATTTGTATTTAAGTAAACAATCAAAGCTTTAATCCACGGTACTTTTTGAGCTTCATGCTACACTAACAGCGGGGCACTCAGGGTTCACCAAAACCTATGACAGGGTCAAACGTTCTTTTTTCTGGGATGGTATGAAACAGGACATTCATAATTTTGTCGTCGAATGTGATGTGTGTCAATGCAACAAGGGAGAAACAGTCAAATCTTCAGGCACACTAGAACCGCTCCTGATTCCACCTGCTATTTGGAAGGACATCTCTATGGATTTTATTACAGGCTTACCCAAATCGGGAAATAAATTAGTCATCATGGTGGTTGTTGATCGCCTTTCCAAGTATGCTCATTTCTGCGCTCTTCAACACTTGTTTACAACATCCACGGTGGCTCAAATTTTCATGGATCAGGTCTTCAAGCTCCATGGCATGCCACACTCTATTGTTTTTTATCGCGACCCAAATTTCACAAGAAATTTTTGGCAAGAACTGTTCAAGCTACAAGGCACCCAATTGCATCTTAGTAAAACTTATCATCCCCAGACTGATGGTCAAACAGAAGTTGTCAACAAGTGTTTGGAAACATATTTGAGGTGTTTTCCCTTGGAATAGAAAAATCAGCGGGCTCACTGGTGGTACAACACTTCATACCATACAACTACACACATGACTCCTTTTGAAGTGGTATATGGACAGAAGCCACCTTTAGTTCTCTCATACTTACTTGGTGTCTCGAAGGTCCAGGCGGTTGACCAAACACTTACAGTTCGAGAGGCTATTCTCCATACCCTGAAAGAGAATTTGGTCATGGCACAGAATCTCATGAAGCAACAAGTAGATCAAGGTATCTTTGAACATCAATTTGAATAAGGGGATCAGGTGTTTCTTCGCCTACAACCTTACAAGCAGAATTCCCTCAAAGCTGAGCATTGTCAGAAGCTAGAACCCAAATTTTATGGTCCTTATATAGTTCTCAAGCGTGTGGGATAGGTGGCCTATCAGTTATCTTTTCCCAGTCATTCGAAGCTACATCCTGCTTTTCATGTTTCCTGCTTAAAGAAGGTGATCAGAACTAAGTGCCAAATTCAAACCAACCTTCCCGAGTTAGCCGAAGAAGGATCCATTTGGCTACAAACACAAGTAGTTTTGGACCAGAGTCAACATCGCCTGCATCAGAGAACCATCAAGGAAGTGTTAATCCAGTGAAAAGATACAACTCCAACAGATGCCACTTGGGAACCAACTACCATTCTATAGCAATTTCCACATGTCAAGCCTTGAGGACAAGGTTGTTTTTAAGGGGGAGGACATGTTAGGGTCCTAACCCGCACATAGGTAGAACAATATATTCGGATGTATTAAAGGTCAATATTAATAAGGCCTTGCAATAAAATAGAATAAGTTGAATGTAAGAAGACCTAATAGAAGCTTCCTCTTCTAGAGGGATCTTCCTCTAGATGCTTCTTTTGATAGACATATTTAGTATAAATAGGAGTCGAGGGTATGAGAACCCTAGCTTGGAGATTATTGTAATAGAGATCTTCTCGACTAGAGGTTGCCCCCTCGAAGAGGCCCGTGAACATTGTTCTTAGAATCAAAGTGCTATTTATGTTGTTATTCTTATATCATTTCAGTGTTATTGTGGTGATTATTCTGGTTATATTGTTGTTATTCTGCCATTTCTAGCATTTTATTTTTGTTCAGCATACTTTTTATATCTGGTATATTACATAATGACACTACAAATTAAACACATACAAAATTAATTATAATGTATTCCATGGCATAAAAATTAAAACAAATAATAAAATCATGTTTTTGACATATGTACTCTAAGAAGGTTCAAATGGTCATGTGATTTCAACCCCAACAAATGGTCTTCCATAGTGAAGTTGTGTCGTAGTGAAGACCCATATAAAGAAGGCACATTCAAACCCAATATAACTTCATTTTCCAAAGAAAGATCATGTTTCTTCAAAATTCATGGGACATCACCTTCTTTGAAAGACAAAGAGGGACCAAACTTTCCTCTACTTTCTTTCTTTGGCCAATGTTTCTTTTTATTTTTTGAAGAAATAAGATCTCTCCTAACAACCAATGTGTCACTTTCTCTCAATGATATGTGCCTCTATAAAGAAGATGAAACATTTTTAAATATATGCATGGGATCTATTAAATGGTCAATCTTAATATGCTCCCAATATGGGAGCTCATAAAAGACAGATTTCCTTTTCATCCCAATGGAAAATTTCTCAAGATAGGTGTCGAAGAATTCTGGATCATTGAACATAGGCTCCCCATTTGAATCGAACATTTATACAATCTACTTCACCTTCTCTCTCTCATGTTCTCTAAGCCATTATACTGGTGTCATTATTGCATGCCTTTGGGTTCTCTTTGGTTTACCATTGAAAGTGGATATTTCTCTTCTGTAATGATGTTGTTCTGGGAGGAATACCCTAGAGCAGTTGTACATCGGATTTCATAGTTGGTTGGACCACATATCCTTTAGAGAAGGTACACAACAGTTACATCCATGATACCCTTTTGTTACAAGACCTACAACATTATTAATTTATACATAACACGTTAGTGTTGAAGATCAAAACAATCATAGTGAATTAAATATGCCAAAAAATATTGTTACGTATATAAACAAATCAATAAACATGTAATTTACCAGAGAAAACTCCTAAGCCTAGATAATCATCTGTGGTGTAAGAAAATATTCAATACAACGTAAAACTCCTCTTTGTTGTGATGAGTCTTGCTACATCATATAGATGTATCCTTCCCATAATTCCTTCAACTAATCTACCAACGGTTGTAGGTATACATCCATATTCTTCACTTTCCTTCTACCAAAGACTATAAGAGATAACATAAGATGTTCATTCTTCATAGACAACCATGGGGGGATATTGTTATTGATCACTACTACAGACCAAACAGAATGGTTGGTGTTTTGGAGGGAATATGGGTTGATGCCATCCATGGCTATGTTGAGTTGTAGACTTCGTACTACATCCTTGAATTTTTTGGGCCATGTATCCTCTATATGCTTCATGGCTATTGAATCTGTTGGTATTCACATAACTCCCTACTCACTTCTGTGCGAGGCATGCCATCCCTGCAACACAACTAATTATTTGCAACAAAATATCCTTTGAATCCTTGGGATTATAGGCATGTGCCTCAATATCTTATGAGGTGGACCATGTTATTTACCCTTTTTATTTGATTTATGGTATCTATCATGCCCTCGTTTTAAACATATATCTTTGTCTACATATTCTCCTTTATATATAATACAATCATTCAAACATTGATGATATGATATGTACACAACACCCAACATTTTCAACATTTTCTTTACCTCTTCGTAGCTACCGCGCAAGACATTATCACTCGAAAGAACATTATCTTTGAATAACCTGTAGTTAGTGGGAAATAGAAATGTGCAATGTCATTTAATTTTCATAAAATCAACCATTTTTAATGTTGATTGTGTGACAATATTTCTCAAAATATAAGGGACTTGATGGTTAGTCACCTCAATATTATTGAGAAACATGTGTTTGACATGCCAAACTTTGATTTCAAGTTGTACAGTAACATTGTTGTCCCCAGCTGGGTAGAATTTGACAGGATAGGTCTAAAGAGAGGGGTGGTGGAACCAGATTTTAGGATTTCTAGAAAGGTATCAGTGATATGAACATCATCCCCTAGCTCATTCTTCTGGAATGCATCTAACAAAATTGTCTCCATGGAAGTTGTATCACATAAAAAATCCTCCATACCAACCTCTATTTGATTGACTCCATTGCCAACTTGTGAAGAACTACTATTGTTGTAGTCAGCCATAATTGGTGAATCTGGACGTAGTGGGAATTGCATAGGTGGTTGATTCAACCATTCTTGGTATGCTTCCTCTCTAATTTGTGCTTGTATTACAACCTTCTCTTGATTTGACATTGTAGTGGGGTGCAACAGAAGATGATCGGTAGGTCACTCATTATCAGAATCCTAATTTCAAAAATATTGAACATTAGTACATCAATGATATTAGTAATCACAATGAAATTGTTTTTTTCAAATTACATTATACCAAACAATCATTACCATCATTGACCCAGGATTGTGGCTAGAAGATGGCATGTTACAACTGGTAGGGTAAAGAGACTTTCCATTTTCATATACCAAATGCTTGCAGTATGTTTCTCCCGATAACAGGTTCCAACGTTTTTGAATTGGTGGAATATTTTTTGCATCTAAACTCAATTATGAATCAGGATCCTGCAAATTTGGATACATTTTTATTCAGAGTGTCATGGATAAAATAAATAAATTCAATTAGATAATCAAAATATAAATAACATCTGAACTTACTTGATATGGAAAGGGAGAACTCCACGATGGACTTTGAGCAATATGGAATGGGTTGGAATTTGTGGAATTAGCCATTTGATAATATAATCTTTTCTCCCTTCCTTTGAGAAAAATCAACAATAAATTTTTAAGAATAAGGACACTTTAAGCGGAAAATATATACTATGAAGTACTACTAGTCATGTGGATGCATCCTAAAAGATAATTTAAGATGAATATACTATTTTTCATGAAAATAAAAATTCAAATAACTTTTAAATCATAACGGTACGCTTATTTAAACAAAACTCACTAGTGCGTTTATAACAATATAAATCACCTGGGTGTTTAATTACTAACCACACAAGTTCTCAAGATTTCAAATAAATAAAAAAGAATTATATGATATCGGTTCTCCAAAAATATTTAGCACACCCTGCTTTGTATAAGCAAACGCACCAATGCGTTATATTAACAAACGCACTGGTGCTTCGAAAAACTTAAAAAAAAACATGCGACTTTATTTTTTTACAATTGAAAAATGAGCAGGAATATATTTTTTGAAAATCTAATTTCACAAAGTCCTCTAAATAGTAATAAGCTATTCATTATTTCATTATTTTTCCAAAATTTACAAGGGAGAGATTTGCAAGAGAGACATATCGGGGAGCACTATGGATCAACATAATACTTTGGAACAAAAGAATTATTCAGAAGATCATAATTTGGAGGGTATGGTGATTCACTCAAAACCCTTTTCATAAAGTACTTTAAGTAGTATTAAGCTATTCACAATTTCATTATTTTTCCAAAATTTACAGGGGAGACATTTGCAAGAGAGACATACCTGGGAGCACTGTGGAGCAGTAGAATACTTTGGAACAGTAGAATTATTCAGAAGCTTAGAATTTGAAGGGTATGGTGATTCACTCAAAAACTTTTTTGAGCAACAAAATTATTCAGAAGATCATAATTTAAAGGGTTTTTTTATTCACTAAAAAACCTGCATAGTAAAAAATTTAAATTTTACTGTTGATTTTAATAATATTTTTTTTACAATTTGTATATCTATTTAGATTTAATTAAAATTTAGAAAAAAAAAATAAAAAAAAATACACTTACCTTAAACCCTTGCTTCTTCTTGCTTATGTGACTGCAAAATTTCACAATTAGGGATTTTCATTTTAGGAATTTTAGATTTAATGGGTTTTTGTTTCTATATATAAGGCATTTGGCATATGATGCAAGGTGACCACTTATTGCATCGGATCCAAACCTTGTCGGCCACTTTCACATTTTTTTTAAATGGTTTATTGTTATTGGTGCACTGATTTGACTATAACACAGTGGTGCGCTTACTGATAAAACATGTCGAAAATGTTCTAACATAAAAAAAAATTAAAAATTGTTCATCGATGTGTAAATTTTTTCGGTTATTTTTTTCATTCATGGTGTTTTTTTTATTTTCTTTTTTTACTCTAGGCGTGGTGTTGTTATCGATACATATAGCACCGTTTTAATTTAAATTATTTAAAAAAAATAATTTTTTCATGTCAATGTGTATCCTATATCGAACACACTGGTGCTTTCATATTATTAAAGCACACCGGAAACCATATTTTTTTTTAGCTAAAACTTATGTGATTTATTTATATAATATATTTAACTGCTTTTGTATTAAATGGTATAGGTTGTGTATTGATACAAAAAGGTGTGAGAATAGTTCAAGTAACAAAAATGTTGATCGGGACAATGATAACACATCCAAAAAAGAAAAAAAAGACAATTTCTTTGTAAATTTTATACAAAATTAATATGTTTGAACTATATGTAAGTTTAACTAATATGTATTGGTTAGTGTGTGTCATGCAAAGACACAAAATGAGGAAGATATATAATATTATTTGTGATCTAAGTGTAGAAGAGAATAAAAGCTTGATGGGAAAATTGCAAAATGATGAATTAGGTGAATGAAAAAATATTATTCAATATGAGTTCTTTTTTGAATTTTCATTAATAATATACTTAAGAATATTAGATAACATGTTTCAAACAATCTCTTAATTCACATAAGTTTAATGTTCTACAGGGACCAACAACGGAGGAATGAAATGTCGTCCTAAGAAAATAAAAATTATATAAGATGTAAATGATGATGAATTGGTCCTTAGCTCATCTGGAGTGGTATTGGATGTTAATGAAAGGGGGGCAAAATTTTACAAAACTATGAGAGATATAGTGGAATGAATGTATAGACATATTTTTCACTTACAATACATAAATCAATCCAATGATTCCAAGAACCAGGTTATATCTGGACTACAAGAAGTGTTTCCATAGCAATGGTCAATGAGACCTGTTAGACTTGCAATAGCAAAAACATTCAACAACAAAAAATAATTATTCAAAAAGTAATATTCCTAAAAATGTTTTTTCTAGAATATGTATATATTACTAATGGTGATACCAAGCATTCCTTTATAAATATCATTTTTTTTATATTTAGTTTTCATATATCAATATAAAAATAGTTTATTGTCATGTTACTTTTTTCAAGAAGATTATGAAAAGCTCAAAGGATCAACGAGTTGATATCCGAAATATGCCAGAAGGAATTTCCAAAAAAGTGTACAAGGAGATGGTCAAAGAAATGGACATAATTGCATCACAGGAAGAGCCATCTCAACAACAACGTGCTTCATATGTATGAAATAATTGAATTTTTCTATTATGTACATATAAATAAATAATTTAGCATTAAATATTAATTTTCAAGTATTTTCTTACAGAAAAGAAAACAAAATGGAATCCATTCAACACATAAAACAGGACGACAAGGAAGAAAAGGGTTGATAGCAAAGTTTGTGAGTAATTTTTATTTCCATATAGCAACTTAAGATTTCATTTTTGTATATTTTAAGTTGTTTTACAACAACCATCCTTGAATGTCTTCAAATAGGTGCTAAAATACAAAGAAGTGCCATCCGAAGAATTTATTGACATTGCGGTAAGTATGGGTTGTGAGTATATGTTGGCGTATCAAAAATTAATTGTGGAATTTGTAAGTATCTATGTTTTTTTAATTCTCCCATTTTATAATTAATGGAACAAAAAAAGTCTTTTATATTAAATCTATGATTTAATATGGGGTATAAAACTTGCAGGAAACAAAGTATGGAAATGTGCCAATAGAAGAGGTTTTGACACAAGGCATGAGATTTGGTTTTGAAAGAATGTGTATCATTCAGAACTCAATTGTTTCTATGGTACGTCTCTTTTCAATTTACATTCACGTATATTATTTATTTCAATTTTCATTATTCTCACCAATGTAGATACACTTATTACACTTTATTTTTATTTTTGTAGATGGAACTTGAAGAAGAGGAAAACAATCGAGGAAATCAACAAAACATTCATCCAAATAACCCAAGTCATGGAAGTAGCTTGAGCACTGGCAATAGTTCCAACGAAGAATGATGATCAATATATTTGGATATCAATGCAAGTTGTTGTATTTTTTGAAATAATTGTCTGCGAAAATAAGACATTTTGTTTAATGTAATAGACATAGTGTCCCAATTGAAAGACAAGGAGCTACCAATAAGTGTCTCATTTTGCATGAAAAAGAGCATCTTATTCATATATAATAAAATATGTTTTATTTATTCTATTGTGTTGTCTAGTGTCATTGTGAAATTTTACATCGTTGATTAAATATATGGATGATTAAATCTTATAATGAAGAAATGTGAAATCTGATGATATAACAAATTAATCCAAGCGTCATATCTAAATGCACTACTAAAAATTTAATTTATATGAATACTATTATAAGATATATGTCAATTTTTTTTTATGAATAATGGAATTAAAAAATAACAATAATTGAATTGTCACAGGTCGATGTTTCTAAAAAGAGAAAATGAACAATCATGTGTTTAATGCTAAAAAGCAAGGGTGTTGTACTAAAATGTGCACTGATATTGTAATACAATGAACCATCAACGATCTTAATACTAGTTTAACAACAACAATTATAATAATAAAAATTGGTGTTCTGTTGCATTTAACTAAAACAATGCATTGATGCTTCTATATCATACTTCTCCATCGGTGCATTCTAAATTTCATGCACTAGTTGAGTTTGTTTTGTAATGCACTAATACATGGTATCATAGATTCAACCAGTGAATTTTTATTATTAAAGCACCGATGCGTTATTATTTAGAAGAGCATTGGTGCCCCAATATTTTTTTGACCTCCTTGGTGCTTTCGGTGAAATGTAAGCATCGATGCTTTAATTTTGAGAATGCACTAGTGCATATACACCATAAAGTGCACCGCCTAGAAAAACATTCACTAAAACCTTCAGCCACCCAACTTTTTTTATTTATAATGAAGTTCCATTATAATCTCTGCAAAGACATCTTCTACCAAAAATGGATGTTTTAGCATAGGTTTTTTTGACAATTTTTGTCAATTTTGTAACACTAAAAACCTCTTCTATAACCTTTACTACAAGGTATTTTCGTTGTAGTGTATCCAATTGGCTTCCCCTTGTCATCCTAATTGCAATGGTACATATCACTTATACAACTTTTTTTAGTGGACACACTCCCCATCCCAGGCACCCCGACATTCCAAATGGCCACCACTTAGAACCAAGAACTTCAAAACCAAATAAAATAGAACAAAGAGACCATCTAGAAAATTTCTTCTAACTTTGACTGGTTCGAGGACCAAGTCAAGAATGAATTTTTCAAATTTGATGACTGACTTGACAAATTCAAGGAAACATTTGACACCACCAATGCCACTATCAACTAGTTGTTTAATTGATCCCAAGGCCTCCCATTCCTTAATGAACCCTCCCACTTAGATGGTCCAAACTCCTCCCATACTATGGAATTTCATTCCAACCCCTTTAATTATGACCCTTGTCTTCCCTGAGTTAAGGTAAATAAATTTGATGGCTCTGATCCCACAGGCTGGGTCACCCAAATGGAGCATTATTTTGTTAAGTTTTGAGAAATTATTAGGTTTCTTTTCAATTTACTAGATAAAAATAACATAGGTAGGATCACTGCGAGAAACACAATAACAAGATACACAACATTTATCCTCGGAAACCCTCATGGGGGAGAAAACCCATCAAAAAATTCCTTAATATAGATAGCCAAGACAATGCCAAGACAATAAATCAAAACACTAGAGAATATCCAACACTGACCAATGTGCCTCTCTCTTCCTTATTCTCCCTGCAACTACCAAACTTGCGCACTTATTAAGTGGAATGAGTGAGTGTACAAATGAGGCACTAGCCTCCTTTATTTATACTAGCTGGCAGGCACTGGAAAGGTGTCTCTTCACTGAGCAGGGCCGACTTCTCTTCTTAGTGGTTAAAACCACATTAATTAGGCCCCGGGGCTGAGTTCTTAATTAGAATAATATAATTAGGGTTTGACCAATCCACAAAAGGGGATTTGGTCAAGTACAAAGCCTGACATGATCAATCCACAAAAGGGGATTGATCTGATGAATAATAACTCAATAATAAATAGAATACTCTTTGTAGTTACAATATTTTAACACTCCCTCTTAATAAGAAGGGTATTCTACTAACATAACCCAATACAACATCATCAGGAGAGAGAGAGAGGGAGGCAACATCATCAGAGCCTAGAACACTGACTGGCATATCTATAAATCATCAGAAGTTTTTCTCATCATCGATAACATCATCTTTCACAACATGGAGTAGCATCATCATCATTATCTGCATCAACATCAATTATCATAACACTAAGGAAATAACATCATCAAAAACATTATTAACAACATGAGGTTAGTACAACATCATCAACAACAATAGGTGGCTGATGCAACATCATCAACAACAACGCGAGGTTGATACATCATCATCAACAACAACATCATCAACACGAGGATGAGATAACAACATCATCATCATATAGAAACAGAATAAGGCAGGTGCAACAATAACATTTTGTGGTACTCTGACAGACCATCCTTACCGGAACTTTGGGATCTTCCCAAGAATCATAAGATTCCCTAGGATATAAAATCCTAATGGAGCTACCACGTGGTACTTTGATAGACCGTCCTTACCAGACCTTCTGGATCTGCCCGGGAATCATAAGATTCCCTAAAATTATAAAAATATTAAAGGAGCTACCACTACTCACCACAAATAGCATATACATGCACAATTAGTTTGATAGACCATCCTTATCAGACCTTCGAGATCTGTCCAGGGATGATCAGTCCTCTAATATATAAAATCCTAACTGAGCTACCTATTGTTGGTCAGGATACCATAATATCATAAGCATCACTCCCCCCTTCAGGAGAGTTCCTTTCGGACTATACCAAGCTTGAATTGAAGTTCTCAAACTTTACACGAGACATAGGTTTGGTCAACACATTTGAAACCTACTCATATGTGCCAACATATTGGAGCTATATGGCTCCTCTCTACACCATATCATGAATGTAGTGATACCGGATTTCTATGTGCTTCAAATTGTCATGGAACATGGGGTTCTCTGTCATATTTATGCAGCTTTGGTTATCACATAGAATCACGATTGATTACATATCCAGATCAAATAGACCCATCAACAACTTCTAAATCCATATGGCTTCGCAACTGGTGGAACATGCGACAATGTATTCCGCTTCTACTGTGCTAAGAGCAATACTAAATTGATTCCTACTCTTCCATGAAGTCATGGTTGAACCCATACTGAAACAACATTGTGAAGTGCTCTTTTTGTTAGAAACACTTCCATCCCAATATTAATTGGTATAACCAATCAGTTTGAAGTCTTGATCTCCATTGTAGCAAAGACCAAAGTCCAATGTACCCTTAAAGTATCTCATCACATGTTTTGCAACAACAAGGTGAACACGTCTGGGTTCTACCAAATACTGATTCAAGGTGTTCACAGAAAAACATATATTTGGTTTGGTGTTCATAAGATATATCAACGATACAATGATCTGTCTGTACAACGTAGCATCAACCAATTCTAACAAAGTATCAACCGGGAGTTTCAACTTAGTTTCCATGAGTGTGTTCATTGATTTACACTCCAACAAATCAAACCTCTTCAGTATTTCAACTATATACTTCCCTTGGTTAAGGAAGATCCTCTCTAGGATCTTCCAAACCTCAAGACCTAAGAAATAGTGCATAAGGCCTAGGTATTTCATCTCAAATTATGCAACGATCTTCTTCTTACAATCAATGATAATATTTTCTTCTCCAATTAAGAATAAGTCATCCACATACAACAACAATATAATAGGCTCATAATTCATAACCTTGAAGTAAAGGTTAGAATCATATTTACTCTTGGTAAAGCCCAAGATCATAAGTGTAACGGCCCCGCTGTCAAGACCACAAGCAAAAACAACCGGTGATTTTTTTTTTTTTATTGTGTTAGGGACATACGATAAATTAAGGATGACTAAATTGACACATCTCCCATTTTATTAAAGAAACGAATTTTAAACCAATATAAAATCACCCCCCAAAACAATGCATTCATACAATTAATGAAGAGGCATAAAATTTATGAATCAAAATAATAAAGACACCCAAACGCATCTCCCTACTTATCATAGAATAATTTACAATGCCATCAACCTGTCAACGAAGGAGGGCGACATGTAAACGTAAATTAGACCCTACAAATCCACAGCGCAAAGCAATTGTCAGTTATAAACGAGATGATAAACCCAAAAACAAATGCCATTATATGTCATAACAAATTCCATCTCATACAAAAACTAAATTCTAAACCATACCAAAGTTACAATCAGTGCGTGCAAGGAGTTTAAATCCTCGACTATTCATAGATCCCATCATTAAACTGTGCGCAAGGATTCTATACAATTAATCCAACTTGTAAACATCAAGAGTCAGGGCACAAGAGACTTTGGTTATTCCCAAGGCACAAGAGAAACAATTTTCACCCAGTACATTCATGCGCATTAGTCTAACATAGTAAGTCAAGGTGCGAATAACTCTAAGCACATAACCCACCATGCAACATTCATAATTAGTCATGGCGCACAAGATTTATAGTTTCTAAAGTAATCCTACTCCCAACTTATCATCGTAATGATATTATCCCCTAATCTAAACATATTCGGGCATTGCCAATATAATATTATTGGACAATAATCATTACTAAGTACACACCTTTGATACTATAGTTACATCAATATAAATTATCGCTAGGGTTTCTTATAACAAGGTACTAAGAGAAACGTTCCTTACTCAAGGTCCAAGTCGCTCATCTCGGAAGACCAAGTTTTTATTACGAAGGTAAAGACGCAACTCACACATTACACCACACCAATAGAGGAATATCATTGCAGAATCAGTCCAAGTCGTAAAATATGCACCACGTTTACAACTATAACACAATTACAGAATTAATTCAATGTACTTTGATTCCTCTTTGTATAAATGCATGATATGATTTCTACAACACCTGCTAACACATTGTGTCTGTCTGTCTATCCTTCGTAGCTCTTCAATTTTGCAGAAAGATATAGGGGACCTTATAATGACAGCCTCAAGTCAGTAGTTTGCCCATTTTACTGCGATTATAGCGGATACCAAGTTAGTTTTCTATATGTGCAATTATTTCCCAGCTTAAAAAGTTCTGTCAAAAACCATACATAAATTTACAGTTTATAATGTGGATTCTAGGATGAATTGATGTGGGTTGCTGCATGGTTGCACAAAGCATCGACCAACGACTCCTTTTATCTTCAGTACATTCAAGCCAATGGAAGGACACCTGGAGCTAAGGACGACATTGATGAATTCAGTTGGGAAAATAAGCATGATGGCATTAATGATCTTCTCTCCAAGGTTATTACTAAACCACAATGCTTATATCAACTGAATTTAAAAACCTATCTATACTTACTCGTATGCGAGTGTTTTCAGGATTATTTTTTGAAGAATATCGTTCTTAGAATCATACCAGTAACGCACTGACAATTTCATTTGCAGCCTCTTACCTGAAACATCTGATTCACATGTTCAATACACGTCAAGTTATTAATTCCCATGGACCCATTTTTCTATATTTATTTTGGGTTATAGGTTGTTGGTTGGTTGGAGTCCTGGAGGACGGGGTCGGGAATTACTTTCATTATGTGGGAAGTGAAGTTGATTGATTGAAGTATGTGTCGTTTTGCAAGTGGAGTCATATACAAATATAATGCAAGTAATATGCAGAGCATGACATCAATATTGTTTTTGGCTTTAGCATATGCCAAGTTGCGTGGTGTGAAAACGTTGAGGCAACTCCGGCCAGGCTTCGGGCCTTCACAAAACGACAGGTAGGTACATTAGTGGTTTCTTCTTTGAAATGATGATTAGAAATCAAGAAATGATAGTCAAGTTCTAAATCCAGTAGAGCATTTATGAAAAGGGTTTAATGAATTTACATGACGTGGGTGAATCCAATGAAGATTGATTATATATTAGGAGAGAACCCTCTAAATCTTCCATACATGGTGGGATATGGCTACCGCTTTCCCCAACAGATTCATCATAGAGCCTCATCTCTTCCTTCCATTGTTGTTCATCCCAACTTCATTACATACCAAGGTGGGTCTTATTATTTCTACAACAACGAGCTGGATTGGACTGTGAACGTGGCATAGTTTTTTGGAACATTTTCCATACTCCATTAGACTTACCTTACAAGCCGCTAAAATCCAAATAATTAAAATCGAACATCATCTAAGATATAATAAAATATCTTGCATTACCGAGATGATATTTTATGAGGATTCCATGAGTAAAAAGAGGTAACTATTAATAAAAATAAACCTTGAATCAATCCTCCATACCGTTGAATAAGATATTAATTAGTACTGGGAGCGATGGAAGGCTACATTGAGCATTGAAAAGGTAAACGTTTTGACTGAGTAAAAACTGGTGAGAGTGGAGGACTGCGCATGAGAAACTGAGTGGAAGGGGTGCAACTATACGTAAACAAAAGGAGGTCATCGAGCAGTCTGAAATTTCGTCCGGGAAGGACAATAAATAATATAAACAACCTCAGATATAATTAATTCTTACGCTAGTCATTATATTCATACTTTCGATTGACTTAGTTTGTAGAACTTTTCCATAGTATTAACAGAAAACGAAATCGATTTATCACCAATGTATTCAACAATATTCCGCTGAATTTCATGAACAGTGGTAATGAATATAAGGAAAACTAGAACGCATTTCGATACCAATCCACCATATCTCTACATAGATCATACCCTTATGTTGCATTTCACAATTGATCCAGAGTTGATTCCCAATTCCAACACTAGTTATTAATACTATAATGAAAGTTGCACAATATAAAATATCGGAACAGGAACCACGGATAGTTGAAGATGTCTTCCCAGGTCTCACGTTCCTCCTATTCTCCCCACCCAGGTCTCAGGCTCCTCCTGTTCTCTCGCTTACTAATCACTAAATTGAGTATCTAAAATGTATTAAACTTTCATAGGAAATTGCAAACGTTAGATCTCATTCATATCACTAATTAAGTTGCTGGAATGTATAAAATTTCATATGAAATTAACCACCTTGGGTAAAATCATGAAGATGGGTAAGACTTTCATGACAATCGGGTCTCCAAAATTCCTAGCGGCAATTTTTCGGTCGAAAAAATGTTGCTAGGAATTGTTTCGGCCAAAACATTTTTCGGCTGAAAATTTGCACGTCAAATTTAACAGCGCCCTCGAAATTTGTGTACAATGTTTTTCGGATGAATTATTCTCCTGTGGTAAGCATATTTCGGCCGAAAATCTTTCTGACCGAAACGTTTATTTTTAACGAATTCCGTTAAAAACTAGGTTTCGGTCGAAAGAATATTTCGGCCAAAAACATGAAAATGGGATTGTTTGTAGGAAACTGCAAATTCTCTCCATTTCATCTTTGGAGGTAGCAAACTCCTACAAATACTCAAAATTTAGTTTCAGAATTGATACCAACATTTTAAAATTGAATCTACTTTTATTGGGTATAATTTGTTTTCATTTTCATTGTTTTTATCTAATTTTATAAAAAAATCACTACATAATATTTTTAGGTGAGGTTATGATTTAGTGAAATGAAAAATCCATATCTTAAAAATACATAGTGGAAAATTATGGAAAATATATATTCATAATTCTTAAACTGTTCTCTTCAAAAGCGTATTTTTAGATTTTACTTTTAAGTAAAAATTAAGATTGATACATGGTGGAGGAAAACATGTGTTTAAAATCTATAACTTTTTCAGATTGGTCAACTTCAAAAAATTCTAGAAATTATAATATTGATCCGTTAGATTCAAAACTATAGTCATCACAAAATAGAGTCTCTGTAGATTGCTGTAGTATATTTCATTTGTCAAAAACAAAAGTTTAATAATGGATACATTGTTGTGGGAAAAAATAACTCATTATCTTTCCCTTCATTTTTAAGGAACATACTGTCAAACAATTGTCAAATTGACATATCAAATCTCAATAAATAAAAATTGAAAAATAGTCATTAGAAGGTAACAAAATTCTTCACAAGTTTTGTTTTTACAGTAAAGTAAATTTCTAAATAAAAAAAATACTTTTGTTTACCATAAGTTGAAGAACCTGTTAAAATTAAAAAAAAATTGTCATAAAACAAGCAAAAGTATTACCCATCTTCATGATTTTACCCCCTTCTATTCATGCCAAAAATTAACAAATTATTCTCTAATCAATAAAATAACTAAATACCGTAACCATTGATCTAGCGTCGACACGGACAAATTTTTTCAACGAACTCCTCCTGGACTTGGCCCCGCTACTTCACTTTCCAATCATGAAGACCTCACCGATACCTCCCAACCAACACTAGGGGTACTCTTCTTCCCCTCTAGCCCCCCGAGCCACAAAGGGGCCACACATGCAAACCAGAGAAGGATAGCTCCCAGCTCGCCTCTCAAGGTCGAGCTACCACTCTCTAATCGAGTTGGGCATCCCATCTCCCAGAAGGTAAAATCAGTCAAGAAAAATATCGACAACAAAACCTTACGCCTGCCGGACATTATCCATACTCCTCCTCTGCCATCCTTTTTATAGATTTTTCTTAGTGATTAGTTTCCCAAACCCACATTAGTTTATTTTTTTTATTAATTTAATTAGGAAAACCTCCCCCATACACATGTCACCCAATCCCTTAGTTGCACCAGAAATAAATAAATAAATTAATTTTTCCTATTTCCCTCACCCACCTAAAAGCATTCCTAAAAACGCTCCTCGGTGTCCCTTTATTCCCTTACATTTCTTAAATGACTGACACCTTACTTAAAGCCTAGTTGAGTTCACAAATAAAAAGTTCCAAATGCTAGATTCCATACTAAGTTAGACATTCCCCTTTTTCTTTAAGTTTCCCCTTTTCTTTAAGTTCCCCTTTTTATCTAAGTTCAGAATTAGCAAGTTTAGACATAAACAACAATTTACTCTTTTAATAATTTAATCCTTCTTTAAACTTTTACTTTAATTATTAATGTTTGAATTTTCTTTGCCCCTTTCTTGTTACATGTCCATTTAATTTTATTTTTTCACATGTTCTACTTACACCTAGGTTTTAAATTCACTAGGCTTGGAAAGAATTTTTTTTTTAAGGGAAAAATTTAGTTATTAAACACTACTCATAACATCATTCATTTTAAGGCCGATGAGGTCCTAAGGAGGCATAGTTTTCTAGGTACTATTTTTATTAGCTTTCCAGAATTAAAATTGTGACGTTCCCTTCAAGAAGCACTACGTGCTCCAAGGGTGCCACTTGCTTGCATTCTTGTTTTATTTGTGCGACATGCCCTTCAAGACACACTACGTGCTCCAAGGGTTCCACTCACCTTTTGACTGATTTTGGTAGACGTCAAACCCCTGGAGTCAATACTCTGTCAGGTGACCTTGTGGGAGACTAAGGGCCTCTAAGGAATAAGGACCCTGCCTTATTGTGCACCCCTTAGAATCTTCATGAGCGACTGTCTCAGTCTGCTCTCATGACATCATGGATCTCTCGAACTAGGTAATCGTTAACCTACAGTTCGAGCCACGACGTGAGTTCTAGTAGGCTCTGGCAGGGTTGTTGCCACACCTATCCCTCAATATCTCTGGTCGTCGTGCATGACCCCTTTACTCCAAATGTGAGTCTGATTAGAAAGCTATTGTCAGCCAACATCCATCAACAAACATGTCAGCGATCCATAAACAACATCATATTATATTAGTCATATGTCACATATGCAATAATAGAAATACGCAAACCATAAACATTCCACTCCCTGACTCTATTCAGAGTCTAAGGAGGTCCAACGATGCCATCGACATCCTCAATCTATCAAGAGTCTTTCACACTCAGGAGAAACCAGTCAATATCACCTGTCTATACATAATAACATAACTTAACATCGTAAATCACAATCTCATCATCAAAATATCTAAACGAAGCAATAACTCATATAAGAACCGGATCACTTGCATGCAAGTGTACTTAAGGAATAATTCACAGCAGAAGTGCGCACAAGAGAGGGATGTTACATTCACCCCCTCTTGTTTTAAACTTTGTCCCGAGGTTTCACAGTATACAAAGAAGAAATAAGTATCCAACAATATCTAAATGTCTAGCTATCAACAAAAAGAAAAATGTTGACACATTTTGTATGCATCTTCCCAGGTCGCCGAGTGCGGACTATAGTTGTCCCACTGGACCTTGACCTAATTTACTGTTTGACGCTGTAGTTGTCAAATGTGATGGTCCATAATGCATATTGGCTCTATCGTGAGCACACCCTCGCCCAATATCTGATAAGAACTCTGTCAATCACATGGATATGATCACTCACCTAAAGTCTCACACCGATACAAGATAAACATCATGCATACGCCTCAAAGAATGAGGCAATACTAGCAATTAGGCCCTTCAAAATTATGGTCATGTGATGCGCATCGACAAAACCCATCGGCCGATATTGCATTCATCCAACCCTTTTTCTTATCACTCATACTTTTTCATCTAATTCTTGGATCGCTTCTAGTCCTACCACGTCCCCATATTGATGGTACCTTGATGGTCGTTGTTGCACCCTAACTTGGCTAGCGACAAAAACTATTCCCAACATTAATGTTGGTCCAACACACACAGGAAACACAACCTCCCCAAAATTGGTTTGATCCTTTGATCAAATTTTCTCTCTTAGGGATATGCCGCACTAAGTTCAAATGTGTTCCCAAGGCCTCTTTGGGAAACTTGTCCAAAATTGTCTTGCAAACATCGATTCCCTTATCGGATATGATTATTTTGGTATGTTTGGAAGTCTCAATATATTGTTGATATAAACTCTAGCTATACTTGGCACCTGATGCGTGACATGCACAGGGACAAGGTGTGCACTCTTTTTTAGAGTGTCAAATATCACGAAAATCTAGTTGTTCCTCCTTGTCGTTAACGACAAACCTAACCATAAATTCCATCGAAATGACGTCCATTTCGACTCTAGAAAGGCATGTGGAAAAAGTAATCCTGCTAGATGTCTATGTTCATCCTTCACTCACTGACATCCTAGACACGTCACCATGTAGATAACCATGTCTGCCTTCATCCCTACCAAAATAATGAGGGATTAAGGTCTGCCCTCATCTTCGTGACTCCAAGATGAGCCATGCACACTGCTCTAAGAGCTTCATTTAAGATCAAAACTTATCAATTTGTCTTTGGGTTGTAAGTAAATTCAGTTATCATATCTTAAATATATATTGGTGTCCACAGTATATCCCTCAATTTTGGTACCAACATGGTGTCTTTCTCGAAAAATTCCTTACCCTCTTTATACCAGTCAACGCCGCGTCGTGGTTAGAATCTCTTCATGTAGATTCGTTTGGAGAGGTATTACCAAAAATATGTGTGGTCTTCAACTCCAATCATCTGCCACTTTGTTCATTGTCCCTATTAAGTAGTAAATCTCAAAATCGTACTCAAAAGTTTGTTCTAACCAACGAATTTGTCGCGCGCTCAAGTCATTTTGCGTAAAAAGGTGTTTTGGATTACAGTGGTCCATTTTTAGTTGGAATTTTCATTCCATCAGGTAGTGTTTCCACACTCTCAGGGTATACACGATGGCCAACCACTCCAATTCGTGCATCGCGTAGTTCTCCTCAGGCTTTCTTAACTTCCTTGAGATGTAAGCGATCACTTGACCATCTTGCATCAAGAATCTGCCTAAGCCTTCCTTGGATGCGTCAGTACATACCAAGAAGTCCTCATCCACACCATGGTCCTTTAGTATCGATGTTGTTATCAACCGATCCTTGAGCCTTCAAAATTATTCCGCTTATTTCTCAGCCCATACAGACTTCTTGTTTTCCTTCTGCGATTCCTTAATCAGATTTTCTATCTTCGAAAAACCCTCAACAAAACGTCGATAATATCCCACTAAACCCATGAAGTTATGTATGTCTAGTACGTTCGTCGGTGCAGTACATTCCCTAAAATCTTCTACCTTCTTTGAATCCACAGTGATACCTTCACCGGAGATAACATGCCCCAATTGATGAATCCTTGATTGATAAAATATCATTTGACAGTTCCCATGATTTGTTCTCTCGTAAACACTTGTAGCACCAAGCGCAAAATTTCATCCTGTTCTTCCATCATCCGATAAAATATCAAAATTTCATCAAGGAATACTTGACAATAGTCAAGTAGAGTCTCCACGACCTATCTTTCTTTTGTATGAAAATAACAGAAGCATTCCAAGGTGACACACTTGGACATAAAAGTCCTAGGTCCAACAACTCCTTCAGTTGCACTTTCAACTCTTGTAACTCAGGGGTCGACATCTGATAAGGCTTTCTTCCCATCGTTTTAGTTCGATGGTAAGTTCCATCGTGGCTTTGGGCAACATGCCTGGTAATTCTTCTGGGGGTCACGTCTGGAAAACTCTCATACTACTGGAAGGTTTTCTAAGCCTTCTTCCATGCCCTTGACGTTCGATGCTAAGTATGCATATAACTTGCATCCTAGCGTGTGCTCTCTTGTAGCTGTAGGGAAGAATGATCCTCGAGGATACTCCCTGTTTTCTTCCCACCGTCACACTTCTTTGTCCTTCATCGTCAGTCCAACTAAACCGCCTCATCTCACCGTTGAGTATCACATCATGCGATTCCCACTAGTCCATATTGATCACGTCATCGTAATATATTAAGATCGTGTCATAGGTCATACTTCGTTACACCATCCCTAGATTAAAGCAACAGTTCATACCCCTTTCCTCCAACCATCTGGTTGGCACTTGAGGTCATTTCGACGCATCTAAACTCGTCGAGTCAAATTCCCTTACCTAAAACCCCTTAGCGTGGTAAGAAATAAATCTCTCTGAAGCACCAGGATCTACAAAAATACTTAAATTCTGGTAAGCAATGGTACTTGTCGTCTTGAGCACATTAAACTGGTGCTTGTCTTGGCAGTTAATCATTGTGGTCATGAATCTTGTGGGCCTTTCCCATCTCCACAACAATAGTGTTTCCTGTTAACCTAATCGATATGTCCTTTTCAACCAGACAGTCTTGCTAGTAAGGTGGCTCTCCAAACGACCAACGCCTATCTCCAGTCCAACCTCATGTCCCTGAAGTAGTAGTCGTTGGCCTACCTGTCTAAGATCCTATTCTATTTGTTGACAAGCCATACTACAACTGTTGGCGGTGGTTCCCCATAGGGATATTCTGCTGAGTAAACCATAGTCGCGGTGTCGAGAACAAGGGTTCTATATATGTATCTTGCTACCCATATATCTTGTCAGGTTGGTGTTTGATGTTGTTGCGCACTAGATGTTGTCAGTCCAGATGATTTTGTAGAAGTCCTTCCCTTACTCCCACGGACAAAACTTCCTCAGCCATGAGGCTTACTAGACTGCATTGTGCCACGTCTGAGGCAATTAGATCCTCATGTTCGCACAAAATATGGAGTCGAGGCCGATCACGAACCGATTGATCACCAACTTCTCTGTGTCCAGTTGCGGGGCATACTGAAGTATCTCCAAAATATGGTCTCATAATCCGACACCATACGACCACCCTATGGAAACGTGATGAACTCATCGAGATCGCGCTCCAAAATTTCCTTTGAGAATTACTTCTCCCATAATCCTTCACCTAACACAGCTTCTACGACCACCATGTTTAGCTAAGGTAGGAGTGTCTTCTGCCATAGAAGAGAGCTCCCCTTTAGCTGAAGACCGCCTAGCAGACCTTCGTTCTGGAGGTTGAAATCATGAAGAGCAAAGAACATCGCTTGGCTCTCCAACCATGCTTCGACGGCTAAGCTGTCCGTGGCACTCGTGGACATGGGAACTTAACCCTCTCGAGTTTTTTGTGAAGGCGAGTAGTACTGGCGGGGGAGCATTGTGGACCCTCGGGGTACAGGTGCCCTGGCCTTAACTCAGTACAGGTAGTTTGTCAAGGCCTCTAACATTTCCCTAGAAGCTCTTTGTCTAACCATACACATCCCTTACAAAAATCGACTCCTTCCCAGGGACTTGTTCTTCTCCTTAGGGGGTTGGACCCCTCTGGTGCGGGTGCTACTGGAGACGTCGCACCTCCTCCCCTGGAACACGTCATGAATCTCTACAATGTCATCTAACCGTCCTTACCGTGAGGAAATTTTAATAAATTTTAATTATCTCTTAAGTATTACTCAAGGGTTTAATTCAGTGGAAGGTGTGGCCATCCATAGCCGCAGGGTTGAACCCGTTCTGATACCATATGTAATGGCCCCTCCGTCAAGACCACAAGCGAGAACAACTGGTGTTTTTTTTTTTTATTGCATTAGGGACATACACTAAATTAAGGACGACCAAATTGACACGTCTCCCATTTTATTAAAGAAACAAATTTTAACCCAAAATAAAAGTGGCCCCCAAAACAGTGCATTCATACAATTAATGAAGAGGCATAAACTTTATGAATCAAAAGAATACAGACACCCAAATGCATATCCCTACTCATCATAGAATAATTTACAATTCCATCAACCTATCAACGAAGGAGGGCGACATGTAAATGTAAATTGGACTCTACAAATCCATAGCGCAAAGAAAGTGTCATTTATAAACGAGGTGCTAAACCCAAACGCAAATGCCATTATCTGTCATAAAAAATTCCATCTCGCACAAAAACAAAATTCTAAACCGTACCACCCTTACAATTTTTTAGCACCATAAGTCACCTCTATATTGCAGTAGAGGTAAGCCCAGTACCCATCAATTTTATGTCACAATGAATAAATTTAAGGGTGGTCTAATGGACGCAGTCTCAGGATTATAGAGATTTAACTCAGAAAAACGGGGCTGGAATGCATAAGCAGATGAGGTCATGGTTTAATTTTGATCAGTAGGTTGTAGTAAGGGTAAGTAGGAGGAAGACTTTGGCGAGAAAATGTAGAGTTCTGTCGAAGACATCAGGTCTTCGAGTAGCCCAGGAGGAAAACTTAAACACAAGATCTACTTGAATTCAAATCTCAAAGGAATTGAAAGGAGTTATAACTACACTATAATCAAACTTTCATCATAATGCAGTCACAATAATTCAAGTGAATAAGTCAATCATGAACTCTTTCAGTATCAGAGGAAAACAAGAGGTGGCAAGAAAGATGACTATCATTAAACATGAAATCTCAGACTACTAAGACTGACCAGAGAACCTGAGTGTTCATTAAATCTTTACAAATCGGGAGCTTTGCTCTACCATCGACCATAACAAAATATCAAAACTGAGTATTTATACTCAGAGAACTTCCACCACCAGGAGTGTGACCTGGATACTATAATCAAAGATTTGTGTCTGCATCTTCTTCTGTCAGGATGCACTTGCATTCTTCTATCAGATGCAAGATCATATGAGTATGGGATTCACAATAAAATCCATGATAGGGAGCTTTCAGCTCACAGTCTTCCCTCCACAACCATATTTTCCATGCTTTCCATTTATGTGGTGAAATGAGGTTTCAACTACCTTCCCCATTTTCATTAAATACTTTCATCGGGATCAAGGTGAGACCTAACACCCATGAATTTTCTAGGTGAGCTCATGATTCCTTTGAGTCAATTCTGGTGCCTCGAGGTCACGCAAATCTTCCTCTGTGACCAAATTGGATGCTTTGATCCTTTGTGCTTATCCCATATTAAATTTAAGGATTTCTCGTTTCGAGAGTTTTCACTCCCCCTGATTTCAAATATCTCGATGCTCAAAATCGCGAAAATGCTCGTCTTGATCAACGGTCGGATTTTATTTGAATCTGATGGCCAAAAACATCTCCTAGAATGACCTTAGTTGCTTGCTACTTAAAAGGGCACTTATTTTTCCTTGGGCCCCACTTTCTATATGGCCCTAGGCTGTGATCGTGGGCCTAACTCTTAGGCGCATTGTGATTTCGTGTTTCGTGAGTTCACGTTGTGTTCCATGTCGAAATCTTCAAGTCACGAAATTGCGATAGCTCAGATCGAGTGAAATGCATCTCCTTGCATTGGATGACCTAGATCATATCGACATATCGGGACCTTGGACCATCGACACTTCTCACCTCAACCTTCCCAAAAATATTTTTTCTGCGGTTCGAATACTGCGCCACGTGTTGTTTTGAAATGGACGACCCAGATCATATCGTTAATTCACGTTTCGCGAGTCCTCAAGACTTCACCCTTTGACTGGCCCATTTTGTGAGTCAGCTAAATGTTGATCCTATTCCAGGCATCCCTCAGGATCAAAGGGTACGATGGCCTCATGATTTTGGACCTCTTGCTGATGATATACTTCATGCAACTGTATGGTCCCAATTACCCGATGGTCGTCGATCTAATATGCGTGGAGGATCATGTCATTGAAAGATGATCATTCCCGATCGCTTGATTTGAGTTTATATATCAGACTACTTCAAGTGTTGCGCTTGCTACTCACGACTGCAGCCTGTGTAGATTACTTGAATGAGTAGCTCAAGGATCGGGATGATAAAAGGACCAGTGATAGAGGTAAGGAGAGAAGTGAACTTCATTAGGAAAAACATAAGGGCTTCAGACCAATAGTTATCAGGCACTTTGACAAGGAAAACAGGTCGATTAGCTGGATTTAGGCAGACAGAAGGAAAACTTTAACCCGAGAGGTAAAACTTAGAATCAAGTCTGCAAAAAGGGGAAGCGATGGGCAAAAATACAGACTTAGGTAGAAACCACAAACCCTTAAGGTTTTGATAAGTTTATGTGATAACATTAGGCTCTATGGGGGATAGAGTCCTCCCTGCGAAGATCTAAGAACTCCTTCCGCGGCTTCAGTGCCTTAGTGTTGGGTTGTGGAGTCTTCTATTAAAAAAAATAAAAAATAAACACAAAACATGAACGGTATTTACAATGATGGGACGCCATTTGAGGCTTTAAACAAAAAATATTTTCAAGAAGTGCCCATTTATAGGGCCTCCAAAGACTTCATCTCCCTCCAAATCCTGCAACCTATAAGTGTTATTTGTGAACTTCTCAGAGATTTGAAAGGGGCGGATCCAAAGGGATTCAAATTTGTTATGCTTTCCCTTGTCTTGTCTAGGCACATCCCACTTGAGTACAAGATCTCTCAGCTGGAAATCCTCTTTAATTCCTTTCTTGTCAAAAGCCTGCTTGATCTTATGCTGACAGTCACGTGCTCTTCCCATCACTTTCTCTCTAGTGTATTGTACTTCTACCAGCTGATGATTTCTCCTGATCATGTCATCAGGCTCTCCTTGGTAGTCTTGGAAGAATTTTTCTACAGGTAGGGCGAACTGAGAAGGAAAACTTGCTTCAGTCTGATATAGAAGTTGGAAAGGAGAGATGCCTAGGGACCTCTTTGTTGTCACTCTATCATCCCACAGAGTAAATTTAAGCTTTGAATCCCATGATTTATTGTTGTCCTCCAATAGTATTTTGATTATCTCTATCAGGATCTTGTTGGAGGATTCTGCTAATCCATTTCCTTATGGATAGTAAGGGGTGGAGTGGATTAATGAAATTCAGAACTGCTCACAAAACTTTATCAATGGTTTGGCCCTGAAGGTAGTAGCATTATCAATAACAATTTTGTCCGGGCAACCAAACCTTGCTATAATATCTTCGAGAAAACTAGTGATCACTTTGTGAGAAGCACTCCTGGTGGGTATATATTCTATCCACTTGGTAAAATAATCTGTTGCAGTTAAAATCCACTTGTGATGACCACTTGAAGGAGGATGAATTTCTCTAATAAAGTCTAGGCCCCATTGCTGAAAGGGTCCTGAAGCTAGTACCAACTTCAATGGTAGGGACTTGATTTGTTGCTTCCTAGAGAATTTCTGACATTTAATACAAGTCGATTTTCTCACAGACATCAATGAATAGAGTAGGCTAGTACTAACCAGCCTTGAGAATTTTGTAGGCTGTGGTTTTCCAGAAATGATGTCCCCCACATAGGCTTTCATGGAACTCAAATATAATCCTTTGGGCCTCTTGGGGGTCTAGACATCTCAGGAGCACTTCTAGAGGGTCTTTCCAATACAAGACCTGGTCAATAAGGCAATACCTAATTTCTTTGAGCTTTAAAGCTCTTGCCTTGATTTTTCCCATACCATCTGGAGGTCATAACTCCTGTAGAAAAAAATTAATATTTTTGTACGAGGCACATCCTGCTAATGGAGGGTTGTCCTGAGGGCCTTTATCGGCCACTTTAGCCTATTGATTTTTTGATCAAGCATTGATGTAGTTAACCCCCAAATATTTACAATTAGATTCAACCAACAACTTGGCTAAACCCTGGCCTTTAAACAATTTGGTGGGTTTTATTTCTAGGTCAAATTCAAGGATTTTGGCAATCCACTTGCTCCTTCCATCTATGTCAGGATGAATGAGAATGTCCTTCATGGAGGCTGAAGGAACATATGCAATGATCTTCGAATGAAAAATATAGACTCTGAAAGCTTTGAGAGATTTCACCAAGGCATAGGTCTGCTTCTCCATGATGTCATATCTGATCTCTGCATCTCTTAATGCTTTGCTGAAAAAGGAAATAGGTTGTTCCCTCCCTACATCATTCTTGTAACGACCCCATCGTTACAACGACAAGCGATGTAAAGCAAGTGAATTTTTTTTTTTTTTTGGTTTAGGCAGGTAAGCAATCAACGTCAACAATTAAACAACACCACGTGACGATGAACACCACTTACGAATCCCAACGACAAACAACAACGACACAACATACTAGCACAACATGTAACTGGTTGAAACATCTGATAATAAAGACAAAAGAAATGACTATGCTAAGGGATCACATCAAGTTCAACCAGACACAAACCGCAACAAGTGACACTGGTAACTTGAACCTTCATGGCGAGGAGGGAACAAATCGCATTCAAGTGCTATAGTGCGAATGCAAACATCAATTCAGTTATCACCTCCTCATCGTCAGAAGCGCCTGCCCCACGACCAAGTTATCCAAGCGCTCGTTGCATCAATGGAGCTAAACAAGGCGTAGGGTAACTATGAATGCACATAGAAATGTGTGCCAAAGATAATCTTTAACCCTTATCCTTGCATGAATGATGATGTAAATCCACTAATACATTCTTTTATTTAAAGACCAAAATGAATTTCCCTACAAATTGAAATGGGATGGTTGATTCCTTTAAATTAAAAAATCTATAAACAAGGGAGGTGTAGTAAAGCCTAAGGGTGGAGCGCACATTAACCAGGGGGAAAAAGAAACCTTGAAATCCTTACTTACTTATACAGTAAGTATCTCTGAATCCTCAAGTAAATGCATGAAACATCCTATACATTTTAATCCTTGTTAAATAACATAGTAAGATAGACTGCCCTAGTGACAACTTGTTAAGGAAAAGGGACTAAATTTAATAAACAACCCCTTCAACCCAAATATATAAATACACCACAACCACATAAGGACACTATCACTTCAAGAATTCAGAATGTTCCAACTCCTCTTAAAAGGTGAATGAAATATTAAAAAAAAATCGATTATACCTTAAGAGATGTAGGAAAGTTTTTCCAAGGTGTATTGCTTGGGAACGTGCCAAAAGTAAGGTGAGTCACCAATAAAATAATGTCATGTCTAAATTTAAGTGTATCCATATCAACACCCGAATGCACATTCGATGTCAAGGAACAAATGCATGTGAAAAAAAAAACTCCTTGCGATGACTAACGAATTAAGGACTATAAAATTTAATAAGGCGAGATTAAGATATTAAGACTTACTTACATGTTTCTTTTTCCATGTAATGTGGAACCAAAACCTTTCAACTGAATATTTCTAAACCGTCATATGCAAGCTAGCGTAAGTTCTGGCAGGGAGAAAAATTTGAACAGAAAAAGTATGTCGGCCTTTTATGCGCCACACGAGGCGTCAACAATGACGGTGTTGTGCAACATAAAGTTGCTATCTAAAGATAACTCATTTTCTAACACAACCTCGTCATTTATAAACATCTAATGAGGAAGTGGTTGTCTAACCATAAATTCCCCCATGCAATGATATCGCCTGACTAAAGCGTGGCCCAAGTGAACCCAAGAATTCGCGTTATCTCTCTGCTCGCCTACCAAGAGGAGACTACATGGTTGGGAGAATTTCCAGGTATGAAAGAACTAAGGGAAGGAATAACAAAGTTGGAGGCCATTAAAACTCTCAACAATCCATCCTGTATATTCTACCGGGTCACCGGGGTTCACGTAGGCATTTCGCAATGGAAATTCATGTTCAAACTATAACCACGTTGTTTTGCCAATTTTTTTACCAATTCTACGACCTGCAAAGTCCTCCCGATCGCATGTCTTGTGATTTTTAATAGAGAGAATGAGACTTGTGAAAGGACAACAATAGGACTACATCAAAATTCCCTGAATAAGATATCAAAGAGAAACAGTCGTCCTACCTAAATCTTCAAGGTATATCTGTGTAGCGCTACTCCAGAAAAAGTGAGGGACATCAAACATTAGCAATGAACCTTTTGTATGAGAAAAGAGATCCCTGCTGGGTGTTAAATGCCGACAGTGACCAATTTTATCATTACTCAGCATTTTAGGGTTCAGAGCATCTAACCAAGAACATAAACCTTCTGCTGTTAAGTTTTATGGTAGGGACAACAAGAGACTGACTGTATGTAATTCATTCCCGACTGTAACTTTAGTGGGCAGTGAATCATTCAATATCGTCTGAGCACATTGAAACTATGTTTAGAGCGGGTTACCTAGAGAACAAAACTCACCTCTAGGCATTCGATTAGAGCACAAAAATTTACGGTCAATAAGTAAATCACAGTCTAATATATACGAAATTTATGTCTAGAATGAAAATCGTGGTCAACTGTATAAACAAGTGTTGTCTATCATATACGTAAAATCACTCATCAATATAACTTAAATTCAATCATCAAACAAAGTCACCGAACTTAAAATCCCTGCGTAGGAATGCAGCCATTACACAAAAAAAACGCAATCCCAGATGGTCATAAAACACAAGTAGCCAAGGTCAAATTTTGGCTGTCATTCCAGGCATGAGTTACTGTCAACATCTAAACTGTCCAAACACAGTGAATAAAAAGGGTAATAGCTGACTTGCAAGTGTAAATCGCAGACAAGTAAAAGGGTAAATCGCTGTCGTAATAAAATGGTACAACACAGAGGGTCTTACACATTTCACGGAAGGAAAGGATAAACAATCGCAAAAGGCGCAAGGAAAACCATTAACTAGGTACAATCAACAGGGGTAGACAACTGGGAAAACACATCCTTCGCTCATCATCCATGCACATAAAAGAAGGGCCTTAGGATCTATAGGCCTATTAACATCGAAGTGATGACTGTCGATCCGGCTCCTAGCCGACTGCTCAGGCGAGGTCTGATGAGCTAGGGACGAGGGTGAAGTAAGAAGCGCAAACTCATCACAAAATCAATAAAACCATAGGGCGGTCACAACATGCAGGGATCGAAAGCCAAGGGAATCAATCAACAATGAGCTTAAGGCTATGGGGGGGAATTCAGTCATCAATTAAAATGCCAATTCAATCATTTTATTTCCCCAATTAAACATATAGAACTAAAAGTGTAAAGTATACTAATAATCTACCATGCATAAATAATGGAAGCATATTGTAACCCAAGTAGCCCGCTCTGAGTTGTTGTCCCGCGCGCTCCATGCAGCTCCTGCTTGCCGACCGATGAGACTTCACCGGTACCTCCTAGCCAATGCTAGGGGTACTCTTCTTCCCCCTTAGCCCCCCAAGCCACAAAGGGGCCATGCACACTAAACCAAAGAGCAGTTAGCTCCCAGCTCGCCTCGTAAGGCTGAGCTTCCACTCCTCACTGAGCTAGGTATCTCAACTCCCACAAGCTAAGTCCGTCAAGTCTAAAATCCTCCAGCATAATGTTACGCCTAACAGAAGAGATCCATCATCCTCCTCCTCCCTCCTTTATATAGATTTTCTAGGTCATTTACTTTCCAAAAATCTCATTTAATTCATTGTTCAATAATTTAATTCATAATAATCCTCCTCGTACAAGTGTCACCCATCCCCTTCATTGCACCATAAATTAATTTCATTAATTAATTAATTACTCCTATTTCCCTCACCCACCTAAAAGCACTCCTAGAATCACTCCTAGGTGTCCCCATATTCCCTTACAAGTTTTAATGACTTCCCCCCTTACTAATTCACTAGTTGAGTTTAATTATAGAAAGTTCTTAAATGCTAGATACCTTACTAAGTTAGACTTTCTTCTTTTTTTCCTTATGTTTCCCCTTTCTTTTTATGTTTCCCTCTTTTTCCTAGTTTACTAATTCTTTTAAATTTCCCTCTTTCCCTTTTCCTTTAATACTCAAATTGGCAGTTGTAGAAAATTAAATTTTACCCCTTTTCCTTTTTAATTAATAACAATTATTTCCCCTTTTTCACCTTTTTAAATTTTATCCCCAAAAGTATTTTTATAAATTAAATGAATTACTTACCCCCTTCTCGTCACATGATTAATGATGCTTATCATTATTATTTATTTATTTATATTTATATTTTTATGGAAATAGATATTTTTTTATCACAAGTATCACTTAGACCTAGACTTTATTTTCCTAGGTTGGGTGACATTTTATTAGGAAAATTGTTTTCAATCTTTCTTATCACGTTATTCGTCCTGAGGCCATCTAGGTTTATCCATACATTAATTAACAATGCGACGTGCCCTTCAGGACGCACTAGGTTCTCCAAGGGTGCCACTCGCCTCACACTGCTTCCCTTGCAACGTGTCCTTCAGGATGCACTACGTGCTCCAAGGGTGCCACTTGCCTCTTTCCATTTATTCTTGCGCGACATGCCCTTCAAGACGCACTCTGTGCTCCAAGTGTGCCACTCACCTCTTGACTGACTTGCTAGACATCAAAAACCCCTAGAAGGAATACTCCGCCAGGTGATCTTGTGGGAGACTAAGGGCCTCTAAGGAATAAGTCCCCTGCCTTATTGCGTGCCCCTTAGAATCATCATGAGAGACTGTCGCAGTCGGCCCCTCATGTCATCATGGGTCTTTTTGAACTAGATAATCGTTAACCTATAGTTTGAGCCACGACGGGAGTGCTAGTAGGCTGTGGCAGGGCTATTCTCCACACCTCTCCTTCAACATCTCTAGTTATTGTGCGTGACCCCTCTACTCCATATGTGAGTCTGGTCGGAAAGCTATCGTCAGCCTGCATCATCAATGAATCATGTTAGAAATAATATCCATAGTCATATCATTTAATCAGATGCTCAAACGTCATATATATACAACAATCAAACCCCAATAGTCCACTCCCTGACTCGATTCGGAGTCCAAGGGTTTCATCGATGCCTAGCATCCTCGAGGTCCAAATCCCACACACTCAGGAGAACTGAGTCAATAGAACTTGTCTAAGTCAATAGAGAAAAATAACATATAATCACATCCATAATGCCTCATAGTAATAATCAATGGTCAAAGGTATAATAATATGGATCTCTTGCAGGCAAGTGTCCTCAAAGAATAAGTTCACTCAGTGTGCGCAAGTGTAGGATGTTACATACACCCCCTCTTGGTCTAAACTTCGTCCCAAAGTTTCACAGTATATAAGTGCTGAAATAATGTGTAACACAGTATCATAAGTCTATCTATCCAAAAAAATGGAAATTGTTGATGCATATCATATGCGTCCTCCGAGGTCGCCAAGTGAGGACTATGGTTGTCCCACTGGACCTTGACCTCATCTACTGTTCGATGCCGTAGCAGTCAAATGTGATGATCCAGGATGTGGATCGGCTCAGCCATGAGTGCACCCTCATCCGACACCCGCAAGGTGCTCAAGTCAAAACATGTGTAGGATCACTAATCATAAAGTCTCAAACAGAGATGTGAAAGACATCGTGCATACAGCTCAAGAATCGGGAAAGGCTACTCATTAGGCCACGCCTCTCCTCTCCATAATCTCGTAGGATCCCACAAACCTAGGAGATAGTTTAGCCCATTTCCAATATTTCTCGAACTCTTATGCGGTTTCAGCCGCACAAATACTTGATCCCCACATCATAACTATGGTCGACACGACACACATCGACATAACTCTTCTGTCGATCCAACACTTCCTTGATCCTTTGTCTTATAGTTTGCATTTAATCTTCCATTTCTTCGATCGCTTTTGGTCCTCCAGGACCCTATCCTCAAGCCGATCCTGACTCAAAGGCGTCTGATATAGTCACCCATAAGGAAACTCGAAGGGCACCATCTTAATGGTGCTTTGATAATTGTTCTTATAAGTGAATTCTACTAGTGGCAAGAATTCTTCCCAACGCTTCTATTGGTCCATCACGTACATGCGCAAATGTCTTCCAAGGTCTGGTTTGTTTTTTCGGTATGCCCGTCAGTCTCCAGGTGATATGCAGTACTAAGGTTAAGTTGGGTTCCCAAGGCCTCTTGGAAAATAGTCCAAAATCATCTAGTAAACACCGATCCTCGATCGGATATAATCCTCTTAGGTACGCCATGCAACCTCCCAATATAATTGATGGAAACTCTAGCTATGTTAGGTGCCTGATACATCATATGCATAGGAATACAATGAGCACTCTTCGTTAGTGTGTTGACTACCACAAAAAAAATTGAGTCATGTCTCCTTGCCATCAGTGGAAATCCAACAATGAAATCCATCAAAATTACCTCCCATTTCAATTCCGGAATAACGTCTGTCTGTATTAATCCTGTTGGATGTCTAGGCTCAACCTTTACCTGCTGACATTTTAGACATCTGGCCACATAGTTTACTATGTATGCCTTCATTCCTTTTAAGAAGAATAAGGGTTTAAGGTCCGCCCTCATCTTCGTGACTCCCGTGTGAGCCATGCACACTTCTTTGTGAGCCTCATTTAGGATCAACTCCTCAAATCATCGTTTGTTGGTACATAAATATGATTTTTTTAAACCTCAATAATCCATCTTCATCAAACGTAGATCCTTCAAATCTTGGTACCATCATTGTATTTTGTCCAATAAAATCCTTGACCTCTTTGTACCAGTCTTCGTCACGCTATAAAGTTAGAATCCTTTCATGTTGATTCATCTAAAGTAGAAACACCAAAAATATGTGCGGTCTCTGACTCAATGCATCTGCCATTGGTTCATTGTTCCTTTTATGTAAGTAATCTCGAAGTCGTACTCACTAATAAATTCCGGCCAACTTCATTGTCATGTGTTCAGGTCGGCTTTGCGTAAAGATTTGATGTAGTCCACAATGGTCCGTCTTTAGTCAATTTTTTCATCCAACAAGGTAGTGTCCCCAAAACTTCAAGGCATAAATAATGGCTAACAACTCCAAATCATGCATCGCATATTTCTCCTCATGCATTCTTAGTTTCCTCAAGATGTAAGTGATTACTTGACCGTCTTGAATCAAGACTCCTCCTAATCCTTCCTTGGATGCATCCGTGCATACTAAGAAGTCCGCGTCCATGTCAGGGACCTTTAGTATCGGTGTTGTTTCCAATAGCTCTTTGAGCCTCTGAAATGCTTCCACGCATTTCTCAGTCCAAACAAACTTCTTGTTCTTCTTCTACAATTCCTTGATCATATTTTCTATCTTCTAAAATCCATCAACAAATCATCGATATTATCTTGCTAAAACCATGAAGCTATGCACTTCTGGGATATTCATCGGTGCTGGCCATTCGATAATAGCCTTTACCTTTGCTGGATCCACGACGATACCTTTTCCAGAGATGACATGCCCTAAGTAGTGAATCCTTGATTGATAAAATGAGATTTTGGACAACTTCCCATACAATTTATGCTCTCATAGACACTGTAGTACCAAGAGAAAGTGCTTGTCATGATCCTCTGTCATCCAAGAGTAAATCAAATATCATCCATGAAATACTTGGACGAACTTATCCAAGTACTTGTGAAACACCCCGTTCATCAAACACATAAATAAGCCTGGGGCGTTTGTCAGTCCCAATGGTAAAAAAAAAACTCATAATGTCCAAACCTCATTTTAAAGCGGTCTTAGGGACATCCTCCTCCTTGATCTGTAACTGGCGATACCCCAACCGCAAATCGATCTTTGAAAACACCATCATACCCTTCATTTGATTGAATAGATCATCAATCCTCGACATCGGATACTGATTCTTGATCATCGTCTTGTTCGATGACGATATTCAGTACAGAGTCTCCATGACCCGTCCTTATTTCATATGAAAATAACAGGTGCTCCCCACAGTGACACTCTTGGACGTATAAGTCCCAGGTCCAGAAACTCCTTCTATTGCATTCTCAACTCCTGTAACACCAGGGTCGACATTCGATAAGGCATTCTAGATATCGGTTCAGTCCCCAGTTTTAGGTCTATGGTAAACTCCAATTCCCTCTCTGGCGGCATCCCAGGTAACTCCTCCGGGAAGACGTCTGCAACTCTCTCACCACCGGAAGATGTTCTAGACATTCCGCTACTCCCTTCTTGTTTAACGTGAGGATCGCATAAAGCTTACATCCCTTGCGCATGCTCTTCAGTAGCTGCAAGGAAGATATGAACCTCAGGGAAACTCCTTGGTTCCGTGCTACAATCACGTGTCTCTATCCATCATCATCGACCAAGCTCAACCATCTCATCTTACAATTGAGTATCGCCTCATGCAATTCCAGCCAGTCCATACCGATCACGACTTCATAATATCCTAATATCATGACGTATAGGTTGGCCTTGGTTAAAAAATCTCCCAGGTAAAGTTACAACCCATAACCTTTCCTCCAGCCCTCTGTTTTCTCCCGAAGCCATCTCTACAAAGCTAAACTCATCCTGTTCAACTACCTTACCTTAATCCTTTTTAGCATTGCACAAGAAATGGAAACTCTCGATAGCATCGAGATCAATCAAAATACTAAGTGTCTTGGTCAACGATGGTACCTAAAGTCTCGAGCACAGTCGATTGGAATCTTCTTTGCGGTTATTCACTTCTGCATGAATCCGATGGGCCTTGCCCAAGTCTCCCATGGTAGTGGTTCCAACTGATCCATATGCTCTAGTCCTCTTCACTGGGCAGTCGCATTGGAAATGTGGCTCCTCACATTCCAACATAATTTCTTCAATCCAGTAATCCTGGTACCTGAAGTAGAAGCTGAATTCCAATGCTAAGGCCAACACAAACTTGTTGACCTTAAGTTTCTCGGTAAGGGTGCGGAGCATACCAAAGAAGTTCCAAAAATGGGCCTCGTACTTGGGCACCATACAACCGCCCTGTCGTAAGGCATTTGAACTCATTGAGTTGACACTCGACGAATTCCTCAGAAGATACCTCTCATGGAACCATTCCTCGAACAGTTCCCATGACACATCATCGACAACCAGGTTCAAATGTAGTAGGAGCGTCTTCTGCCATAGAAGAGTGCTCCCTCTTCAGTTGAAATACCACCATGCATACCTTCATCCTGGAGTTCGTAATCGTGAAGTGTGAAGCACAACGCCTTGCTCTACAATCGTGCCTCGATGGCACAGTCGTCCGCGCAACTCGTGGACTCAAGAACTCAACTCTCTCGAGTTCTCGGTGGATGACAACGGTACTAGATAGGGTGCGTCGTGGACCCTCAAGGGTACAAGTGCCCTGGCCTCATCTCATTACCGATGGTGAATCAAGGCCTCTGACCATCTCTAGAAGGACCCTGGTTAGATGATCATCATCCCTTACAACAATCCAATCCATCCCAAGGGATTTTTCCTCCCCCATGGGGTTAGACTCCAACCATGCGGGCACTTCTAGGGATGTCGCACCTCCTTCCACGACACCGCACCACAACCTAAGTGGCGTCCTCTAATTGATACCACCACCTAGATACGTTAAAATTTTAATGAGTACTAGGTTAAAAATCAAAGGTTTACTCCAGTGGAAAGCCTGGCGATCCACAGTCGCAGGGTTGAACCCGTTCTGATACCATATGTAACGACCCCATTGTTACGACGACAAACAATGTAAAGCAAGTGCAATTTTTTTTTTTTTTTTGGTTTAGGCAGGTAAGCAATAAACATCTACAATTAAACAACACGACGTGATGATGAACACCACTTACGAATCCCGACGACAAACAACAATGACAAAACATACTAGCACAACATGTAACTGGTCGAAGCATTTGATAATCAAGACAAAAGAAACAACTATGCTAAGGGACCACATCATGTTCAACCAGACACAACATACAACAAGTGACACTGGTAACTTGAACCTTCACGGTGGGGAGGGAACAAATCACATTCAAGCGCTATAGTGCGAATGAAAACATCAATTCGGTTATCACCTCCTCACCGTCGGAAGCACCTGCCCCACGACCAGGTTATCCAAGTGCTCATTGCATCAATTGAGCTAAACGAGGCACAGGGTAACTATGAATTCACATAGAAAAGCATGCCAAAGATAATCTTTAACCCTTATCCTTGCATGAATGATGATGTAAATCCACTAGTACATTCTTTTACTTAAGGACCAAAATGAATTTCCCTACAAATTGAAATGGGATGGATGATTCCTTTAAATTACAAAAACTATAAACAAGGGAGGTGTAGTAAATCCTAAGGCTGGAGCGCACATCAACCAAGGGGAAAAAGAAACTTTGAGATCCTTACTTACTTATACAATAATTATCTTTGAATCCTCAAGTAAATGCATGAAACATCCTATACATTTTAATCCTTTTTAAATAACATATTAAGATAGATTTCCCTAGTGATAGCTTGTTAAGGACAAGGGACTAAATTTGATAAACAACCCCTTCAACCCAAATCTATAAATACACCACAACCACATAAGGACCCTATCACTTCAAGAATTCAGAATGTTCCAACTCCTCTTAAAAGGTGAATGAAATATTCAGGAAAAATCGATTATACCTTAAGAGATGTAGGAAAGTTGTTTCCAGGTGTATTGCTTGGGAACATGCCAAAAGTAAGGCTAGTCACCAATAAAATAATGTCATGTCTAAATTTAAGTGTATCCATATCAACACCCGGATGCACATTCGATTTCAAGGAACAAATGCATGTGAAAAAAAAAACTCCTTGCGATGACTAACGAATTAAGGACTAGAAAATTTAATAAGGCGAGATTAAGATATTAAGAGGCTTACTTACCTGTTTCTTTTTCCATGTAATGTGGAACCAAAACCTTTCAACCGAATATTTTTGAACCATCATACACAAGCCAACATAAGTTCTGGCAGGGAGAAAAATTTGAACAGAAAAATTATGTCGCCCTTTGATGCTCCACACGAGGCGTCAACAATGACAGCGTTGTGCAACATAAATTTTCTATCTAAAGATAACTCGTAGTCTAACACAGCCTCACTGTTTATGAACATCTAACGAGTAAGTGGTTGTCTAACCATAAATTCACCCATGCAATGATATCGCCTGACCAAAGTGTGGCCCAAGTGAACCCAGGTATGAAAGAACTAAGGGAAGGAATAGTAACGTTGGAGGCCATTAAAACTCTCAACAGTCCATCCTGTAGATTCTACTAGGTCGCCAGGGTTCGTGTTGGCATTTCACAACGAAAATTCATGTTCAAACTATAACCATGCAGTTTTGCCCTTTTTTTTCCAATTCTACAACCTGCAAAGTCCTCCCGATCGTATGTCTTGTGCTTGTTAATCGAGAGCATGAGACTCATGAAAGGACAACAATAGGACTACATCAAAATTCCCTGAATAAGATATCAAAGAGAAACAATCACCCTACCTAAATATTCAAGGTATATCTGTGTAACGCTACTCCGGAAAAAGTGAGGGACATCAAACATCAGCAGTGAACCTTCTGTATGAGAAAAGATATCCTTGTTGGGTGTTAAATGCCGACAGTGACCAATTTTAACATTACTCAACATTTTAGGAATCAGAACATCTAACCAAGAACATAAACCTTCTGTTGTTAAGTTTTACGGTAGGGACAACAAGAGACTAACTGTATGTAATTCAATCCAGACTGTAACTTTAGTGAGTAGTGAATCATTCAATATCGTCTGAGCACATTAAAACTGTGTTTAGAGCGGGTTACTTAGAGAACAAAAATCGCCTCCACGCATTTGATTAGAGCATAAAAATTTACAGTCAATAAGTAAATCACAGTCTAGTATATATGAAATTTATGTCTAGAATGAAAATCGTGGTCAACTGTATAAACAAGTAATGTCTATCATATACGTAAAATCGCTCATCAATATAACTTAAATTTGATCATGAAACAAAGTCACCAAACTTAAAATACTTGCGTAGGAATGCAACCATTACACAAAAAAAATGCAATCCCAGATGGTCATAAAACACAGGTAGCCAAGGTCACATTTCGGATGTCATTCCAGGCATGAGTTACTATCAACATCCAAACTGTCCAAACGTAGTGAATAAAAAGGGTAATAGTTGACTTGCAAGGGTAAATTGCAGACAAGAGGGTAAATCGCTACCGTAATAAAATGGTACAATGAAGAGGGTATTACATGTTTCATGGAAGGAAAGGATAAACAATCACAGAAGTACTCATTCGCAAAAGGTGCAAGGCAAACCATCAACCAGGTACAATCAACAGGGGTAGACGACTGGGCAAACACATCCTTCTCTCATCATCCACGCACAGAAAAGCAAGGCGTTAGGATCTATAGGTCTATTAACACCGAAGTGATGACCGTTGATCCGGCTCCTAGCTGACTGCTCAGGCGAGGAATGATAAGCTAGGGACGAGGGTGAAGTAATAAGTGCAAACTCATCACAAAATCAATAAAACCATAGGGCGGTCACAACATGCAGGGATCGAAAGCTAAGGGAATCAATCAACAACGAACTTAAGGCTATGGGGGAAAATTCAGTCATCAATTAAAATGCTAAGTCAATCATTTTCTTTAACCAATTAAACATATAGAACTAAAAGCGTAAAGTATACTAATAATCTACCATGCATAAATAATGAAAGCGTACCATATCCCAAGTAGCCCACTTTGAGTTTTTGTCCCGCGCGCTCCATGCAGCTCTGGCTTGCCGATCGATGAGACTTCATCAGTACCTCCCAGCCAATGCTAGGGGTACTCTTATTCCTCCTTATCCCCTCGAGTTGCAAAGGGGCCACACACACTAAACCAAAGAGAAGCTAGCTCCCAGCTCGCCTCGCAAGGCCGAGCTACCACTCCTAACCGAGTTGGGTATCCCAACTCCCAGAAGCTAAGTCCATCAAGTCTAAAATACTGCAGCGTAACGTTATGCCTAACCGAAGAGATCCATAATCCTCCTCCTCCTTCCTTTATATAGGTTTTCTAGGTCATTTACTTTCACAAAATTTTATTTAATTCATTGTTTAATAATTTAATTCATAATAATCCTCCCTGTACAAGTGTCACCCATCCCCTTCATTATGTTGGGTATGTGTTATATTCTTTTCACAAGTAGTAGTGTCTGAGCATATGCGTCGAGCGTGCAGGGGGGTGGTCCCCCCCCATGGGGGTTTGGGGGCAGCGCCCCTGATTTTTTTTGCCTCGGGAAACGTGTCATATATTTAGGTGGTTTTTCGACACACAGTTTTTGCCGATGGTTTTCTATTTCCGGTTAAGGAATTAGGCTTTTGGACTAATCCAAGTCATTGGGTTAGGGTTTTGGATGTCGTTGGCTCCTATATGTATATTGTATTGTAAACAATGTATCACAATGAATGAATATAGAATATGCTAGTTTTCTCGGTTTGGGTTTCGAGGGGAAAAATCTTTGTGTAATGTTTGTATTTGCCATTGTATATTTTTTGTTCTTTTATGAATATCTGTTTGCAGTAGATATTGTACAAGGGTATAATTTACATTTCCTATCAGAGCTTTATTGGCTTTAGGGGGATGCCTTTGTGGTCAAGAGTTTGACTCGAGACTGTGATAAGCCTTGTTATAGTGGGAGATCTGCGGTATTGTTTTTTAGGTGAAAAGAAATAGCAAGCAATTCAAAGATGGAGATCGAGAAGTTTAATGGGAAAATTTTTGAGCTGTGGAAGCTCAAGATGGAAGATCTGTTGGTGGACAGATATCAGTGGATCACGGTAGATCTAGGTGCTGCACCTACAGGAATTTTTGCAGATGACTAGAAAAAGTTGGATCAGAAGGCAAAGAGCACAATCCGACTGTGTCTCTCCGATTCAATATTACTGAATGTGTCAGAGGAAGCTACAACCAAGGATTTATGGGAAAAGTTGGGGAAGTTGTATCAGTCTAAGTCGCTAGTAAATAAACTATTCCTGAGAAAGAAGTTGTATAACCTGAAGATGAGAGATGGAGACTCGGTGGCAGAGCATTTGAACGCCTTCAATACTGTGGTAAGTTAGTTAGTATCTGTTGAGATTAAAATTTCAGATGAAGATAAATGTATCAGTTTTTTGTGTTCTTTACCAGACTCATGGGATAGTCTGGTTATGGCCATAGGTAGTAATACAACTTCCTTGAAGTTTGAAGAATTGGTCTCATCCTTTTTGTCGGAGGAGATGAGATGGAAGAATATGGAAGGACATAACACAGACACATTATTTGCAAGAGGAAGTTCCCAGGAAAGAAATAGATTTAATTTCTCAAGTGGGATATCTAAGTCTAAGGGTAGATCTAAATCTCCTGGAAATTTTGTAAGGGTATGTTGGAGATGTGGGAAAGAAGGGCACTACAAGAAGCAATGTAGATCCAAAGTTGAGAAAAAGAAGGGATCTGAAGAGTATTCTTTTACAGAAGAAAAGACCTCCAAGGAAGAAGGAGGGGATGTGTACTTGGCCTCTTCAAGTACACATGCGAATCATGAGGCATGGTTGGTTGACTCTGGTGCATCCTTTCATATGACTCCCCACAGGGAGTGGTTCTGTGAATATGAAAAGTATGATGGAGGTAATGTTTTCTTAGGTAATAATTCAACAACCAGAATCATAGGAAGAGGAAGGGTCAAGTTGAGGCTCATAGATGGAAGGATTAGAACACTGCCTGGTGTTCTACACATCCCAGGTATGGCCAAAAATTTGATTTTTGCAAGCAAAATGGAAGATGTAGGGGTAAAAACAATATTTGAAAAGGGAACTTGCAGGATGGTTCGAGGAGAAATGGTGTTGATGAAGGGAGTTCGGTTTGGAACTCTGTATAAGCTACTAGGAATCACTATTAGTGATGGGTGTAATGGATCCATTGTTTACGATATTGGAGTTGAAGAAGAAAGAAGTCCTACAGTATCTGGAGAAAAGGTTATGTTGTGGCATCAAAGACTGAGGCATATCGAAGAGACGGGTCTTCGACTACTACAAGGTAAATGTATGGTTGAAGGTATGTCTAACTTCTCTCTGGATTTTGATTTATGTGAACATTGTCTATATGGGAAGCAGAATCGGGTAAGATTCCCCTCCGGTGCAACGAGGGAAGAAGGAATTTTACAGCTAGTTCATAGTGATGTTTTTTGACCTGTGTCGATCCCATCATTGGGAAAATATGTGTACTATGTCTCATTTATAGATGACTTCTTGAGGAAAACTTGGATATATTTCCTTAGGAAGAAATCTGAAGTCTTTGACAGGTTTAAAGAGTTTAAGGCTCTTGTTGAGAATCAAACAGAGAAAAGAATTAAGGTGTTGAGGATAGATAATGGCAAAGAGTTTTGCGGGAATGAATTTGAATAATTCTATAAGAAGTGCGGTATAGCAAGGCAAAAGACTACTCCATATACACCTCAACAGAATGGAGTTGCAGAAAGGATGAACAGGACACTGATGGAAAAATCAAGGTGCATGCTCAGTGGTGCCAGGTTAGGGCAAGAATTCTGGGCAGGGGCAGTGGGTACTTCATGTTATCTGGTTAGCAGATCACCCTCATCAGTGTTGAATGACAAGACTCCACAAGAGGTATGGACTGGTAAAGAACCTTCTGTCACACATCTTAAGGTATTTGGTTATGATGCATATGTTCATGTTCCAAAGGAAAACAGGAATAAGCTAGATAAGAAGGCTGAAAATGTATCTTTATTGGATATAAAGATGGTCTCAAAGGTTATAATCTTTGGAACCTAGAAACTAAGAAGGTAGTGTGTAGCCGAGATGCGGTATTTAGAGAAATGAAGGATATTGTTAAACAGGAAGTCCTACCAAGTAAGGAAGAACCAGAGAAGATAGAGTTTGATTTAAAGGATGATGAATCAGACTCTACAGAAGAACATGAATCAGAAGAAGAAGATCCTCATACTCCAATATTGAGGAGATTGGTTCGAGAAAGAAGGCTACCAGAAAGGTATAGTCCATCTGATTTTCATTCAAATTTTTCTTTGTCTATTACTGATGATGATCCTAGAACTGTCAAGGAGGCAGTGGATTCAGAGGATGGAAATCTCTAGAAAAGGGCCATGGAAGAAAAAATTGCATCTTTGGATAAGAATGAGGCTTGGGATCTAGTGGAGTTGCCAATTGGAAGAAATCCCATTGGAAACAAATGGGTATTTAAAAAGAAGCTAAATGCAGAAGGAAAAGTGGAGAAATACAAATCTCGGTTAGTAGCAAAGGGTTATTCCCAAGTTGAGGGAATTGATTTTGGTGAGATTTTTTCTCCTGTTGTCAAGTTAACCTCTATAAGATTTATGTTATCTATTGTTGTTGCATTTGATTTTGAAGTAGAACAAATGGATGCGAAGACAACATTCCTACATGGGGATCTGGAAGAAGAAATATATATGAAGCAACCAGAAGGTTATGCTATGAAAGGAAAGAAGGAGCTGGTATGCAAGATGAAAAAGTCCCTGTATGGTTTAAAACAATCACCAAGTATGAGGTATCAAAAATTTGATACTTATATGTTGGGACTTGGCTTCACAAGAAGAAAAGAGGATCATTGTATGTATTTTAAATTAATTGGTGATCATTTGATTTATTTGGTCATGTATGTGGATGACATGTTGCTGATAGGAAACAACAAGGAGATTATTCAGGATGTGAAAACTCAGTTTTCCTCTAAATTCGACATGAAGGATCTCGGTGCTTCAAATTTCATTTTGGGCATGGAAATTAAAAGAGATCAAAAAAAGAGGAAACTCTGGTTAAATTAGAGAAAATATGTTGAGACAATATTGCAGAGGTTTAATATGAAGGAATGTAAACCGGTCAAGGTTCCTATTCCTGTTAGTGTAAAGTTATTTGTGGATCAGTGTCCCAAGACACATGAAGAGGAGGACATATCTCATGTTCCATATGCAAGTGCAGTTGGCAGTTTGATGTATGCAATGGTCTTTACTAGACTGGACATTGCACATACAGTGGGAGTTTTGAGCAGGTATATGTCAAAACTAGGGAAGGAACATTGGACAATAGTAAAAAGGGTTTTCAGGTATTTGCGTGGCATTGCTAGTTATGGATTGTGCTACGAAGGAAGAACGAAATTGGACAAAGTGGTGGATATACATGGATTTGTGGATGTAGACTGGGATGGATATCTGGATCGTAGGATATCTACAAGAGGGTATGTGTTTAACCTGTTTGGAGGAGCAATAAGTTGGAAGAGCAAAAGCCAGGTTGCAGTGGCACTTTCAACTACAGAAGTTGAATACATGGCACCCACTCATGCAAGTAAGGAAGAAGTATGGTTACAAAGATTGTGTTCAGGTATTGGGTTGGTACAACAAGCTATAATGATAGAGTGTGACAGTCGGATTGCAAATTTTATGGCGAAGAACCCTGCTTATCATTCAAAGACAAAGCACATTGATGTTCAATATCACTTTGTGAGAGACATGATTGAAGAAAAGAAAGTATCACTGATGAAGGTGGACACTTTGAAGAATGTTGCAGACTCATTAACAAAATCTGTGAGCACTGAGAAGTTCTCTTGGTGTAGAGGATCCATGGGCATTGTTGCCCTAGATTGTTGACTATGTAACCATGTAACCCCTTGTATGCAAAGAAAACAACAAGTGGAAGAATGTTGGGTATGTGTTAAATTCTTTGCACGAGTAGTAGTGTCTGAGTTTATCCGTCAGGTGCATAGGGGGTTTAGAGGGGGGTGTAGCGCCCCCGAAATATTTTTGTTGCCTCGGGAAACGTGTCACCTACCTTGGGAAACGTGTCATGTATTTAGGTGGTTTTTCGGCACATGGTTTTTGCCGATGGTTTTCTATTTCCGGTTAAGGAATTAGGGTTTTGGACTAATCAAGGTCATTGGGTTCGGTTTTTGGATGACGTTGGCTCCTATATGTATATTGTATTGTAAACAATGTATCACAATGAATGAATATAGAATATGTTGGTTTTCCCGGTTTGGGTTTCTAGGGGAAAAATATTTGTGTAATGTTTGTATTTTCCATTGTATATTTTCTGTTCTTTTCTAAATATCTGTTTGCAGTAGATATTGTACAAGGTTAGAATTTACACATTGCACCATAAATTAATTTCATTAATTAATTAATTAATTACTCCTATTTCCCTCACCCACCTAAAAGCACTTCTAGAATCGCTCCTAGGTGTCCCCATATTCCCTTACAAGTTTTAATGAATTTCCCCCTTACTAATTCACTAATTTAGTTTAATTTAGAAAGTTCTTAAATGATAGATACCTTACTAAGTTAGACTTTCTTCTTTTTTTTTCCTTGTGTTTCCCCTTTCTTTTTATGTTTCCTTCTTTTTCCTAGTTTCCTGATTCTTTTAAATTTCCCTCTTTCCCTTTTCCTTTAAAACTCAAATTGGCAGGTGTAGAAAATTAACTTTTACCCTTTTTCATAAGTGACAAAACAATTATTTCACCTTTTTCCCCTTTTTAAATTTTATCCCCAAAAAGATTTTTATAAATTAAATCAATTACTTACCCCCTTCTCGTCACATGATTAATGATGATTATCATTATTATTCATTTATTTTTATTTTTATTTTTATGTAAATAGATATTTTTTTATCACAAGTATCACTTAGACCTAGACCTTATTTTCCAGGGTTGGGCAACATTTTATTAGGGAAATTGTTTTGAATCTTTCTTATCACGTTATTTGTCCTGAGGCCATCTAGGTTTATCCATTTATTAATTAACAACACGACCTGCCCTTTAGGATGCACTAGGTGCTCCAAGGGTTCCACTTGCCTTACACTACTTCCCTTGCGTGATGTGCCCTTCAGGACGCACTACGTGCTCCAAGGGTGCCACTCGCCTCTTTCCATTTTTTCTTGCGCGACGTGCCCTTCAGGACGCACTCCGTGCTCCAAGGGTGCCACTTACCTCTTGACTGACTTGGTAGACATCAAAAACCCCTGGAGTCAATACTCTGCCAGGTGATCTTGTGGGATACTGAGGGCATCTAAGGAATAAGGCCCCTACCCTATTGCATGCCCTTTAGAATCATCGTGAGAGACTGTTGCAGTTGGCCCTCACGACATCATGGGTCTTCTCAAACTAGGTAATCATTAACCTATAGTTCAAGCCACGGTGGGAGTGCTAGTAGGTTGTGGCAAGGCTTCTGTCCACACCTCTCCCTCAACGTCTCTGGTTATCATGCATGACCCCTCTACTTCATATGTGAGTCTGGACGACAAGCTATCGTCAGCCTGCATCATCAACAAATCATGTCAGAAATAATATCCATAATCATATCATCTAATCAGATGCTCAAACATCATATATACAACAATCAAACCCCAATAGTCCATTCCCTGACTCGATCCAGAGTCCAAGGGTTTCATCGATGCCTCAGTATCCTCAAGGTCCAAATCCTGCACACTCAGGAGAACCAAGTCAATAGCACCTGTCTAAGTCAATATAGAAAAATAACATATAATCACATCCATAATGCCTCATAGTAATAATCAATGGTCAAAGGTATAATAATCTGGATCTCTTGCAAGAAATTGTCCTCAAAGAATAAGTTCGCTCAGTGTGCGCAAGAGCGGGATGTTACAATTCTTTTGTAGTAAAACAACTGCCACTGTGTCAAATGAAGCAAAAGAGAAAATTAGAAAATTGTTGGATTAATCAGGATTGATAAACATAGGTGCTTCAGTCAGTGCCTGCTTGATTTTGTTAAAGGATTCTCTGGGCTCAGCAGTCCATTTTACTTCATTCCCTTTCCTGAGCATAGCGATGATATGTTTCAGTAATTCATCAAAATTTGAAACAAATCTTCTCAGAAAATTAATTTTGCCCAGGAAATACCGAACCTCCTTCTTAGACCTGGGAAGTGACAAGGATTGAATAGCTTCCACCCTTCTTGGATCAATCCAGATTCCCTCGGCTGATACAATGTGTCCCAACAATTTTCCTTCCTGCATAGAAAATAAATATTTCTTGGGATTTAGGGAGAGACCAAACCTTCTTCATTTCGAGAAGACCTTTCTCAGATGTTGACAATGTTCTTTATCAGATTTGGAGAAGACTGTTATGCCATCTAGATAGATGACCACAAATTTATCTATTTCTCCAATGAATGTGATGTACATGGCTCATTGGAAGGTTGCTCCTGCATTCATCAATACAAAGGGAATTTTGGAATACATGAATGTGCCCCAAGGAGTGGTGAAGGTTGTCTTTTCTCTGTCTTCAGGAAGGACAGAGATATGATAGTAGCCAGAAAATCCATCAATAATGGAGATCCTAGATGCGCCTGTCACTCTCTGTAACATGTGTTCCATCATTGGCAAAGGGTAATTGTCCTTCTTTGAGGTTCTGTTTAGATTTATGAAATCGACACAGAGTCTTATCTCTCCACTCTTTTTCCTCACCTTGACCAGGTTGGCCACCCATTCAGAATATCTCAAAGGGACAACGATTTGGGCATCCAGCAGCTTCTTTACCTCTCTCTCCATGACAGGGAATAACATAGGATTTATCTGTCTTAACTTCTGCCTAAATGGTTTGGAATCCTCTTTCAATGGGATCTTATGCTCGATGATGTTGGTGTCATATGTTCTGAGGTCTTCATAGGTCCAAGAAAACACATTAGCAAATTCTTTTAATAACTCAGCATACTTGGCCCTCTGCTCCCTTGACAGGCTACTTGACATCTTGACGAATTTCAGATCCTTCTCTGTGCCAATATTACACTCAGCCACATCAACATCATCATTTGAGACTTTACCCTTTACTGTCACATCGTTCCCATCGAACAATCTTTCTAAAGGAACTAGTCCCATTGGAATGTGGTTGCTAGGCAGCTGAACAATATGGTGATTAGAAATTTTGTTTAGAAATACATCAACGTGAGGGGCACCTTTAGGATCATGATCATGATCAATGTGCAATGCAGAGAACTCATCAACCGACTCAAGAAATATTATGATTTCAAGATCATCCTCAAACACCATCCAATGCTTGATATTATCAGGTACAGAGGGCCTATATCTAATATCAACATCATACTTGAGCTTAGGTGGCAGTGGGACCCTGAATTGGCTCACTGAGACGGCCAAAGAATCAACCATAGTATTTTTCTCTCTTGGAATAAATGAAATTTTGAAGGTTGAGAAGAAATTGTCAATTAGGTCCCACACCTCATTCTTGTAAGTCCTTAGCCTAGGTTGCTTGGCTTGATAAACATTTTTGACCTGATGAAAAATTAGTTCAACATCTCCAAATACTACTAGCTCTTCAATTTCCATGTCTTTCGCAGCCCTCAAACCCAAAACAAGAGCCTCATACTCTGCCACATTATTGGTAGCTTCAAATTCTAGTTTATAGGACAAGGGTATGGCTTCTTCACAAGGTGACACAAAAAATACTCCGGCACCAACACCTTCCCTAGAAGAGGCTTCGTCGAAGTACATCTTCCACACAGAAGTAGTTGGAGGAGGTATTTCACGAAAAGAAATGGGTTTCTTTCTGAATTCGAGAGGAGCTTCAAGAGTATCTGTGAGTTGTAACAAACAAGAACCCAAATCAGTGTTGAGTGAAAAGATAGCACGATTGGTGGCGTCTGCTTCATAACTAATAATGTAGGCCAAATGAGCTTCCCTGTACAGCCTCCTATGCTCCCCTCCAAACACTGAAATGGTAGCATATGTGAGGTCCATCTTCAAGGTTCCCCCAAGTCTTTTTATCCAAGACCTTGAGAAGAGCATGCCAAATTTGGGGGGAACATCAGCCCCATGATATCCATGACCACGCTCTTCATGGGAAGATGAAACAAGGTCACGACCAGATCTTTGATGACCCCAAGACATTGCACTCTCCTTGAATCAAAAGAATACAAATCATGATAATCCTTGGTGATTTCCAACCCGATTTCTTCCATGACAGTTTTGGGCATAAGATTATGAGATGCCCCTGAATACATCAAACAATTATGTAATTCTTTATCATGTATGTTCAGTGATGTATAGAAGGGGGGGGATGAATTATCTCTATCTTCTACCATAGGACCTAAAATGACTATTGGATTTTCATCTTGAAGATTTACTGAGTCTATGGAATGGCAAGATGGCTTAGACTGCAACATATTAGAGAGGGATTTTTTGAAATCTTCATGCTTGACTAGCTCTGAAAGGAGCACACGGATTCTGATCTTTTGAATTTCGTGCTCAAAGCTAAAGGAGGAAAGGGGCTTCAGAACGTCTCTCACTTTTGGGACAGGATCTTTGGGTATCGGTGAGGGGTTCTGATCTTTCTTTTCTTTGTTGTTGTTTGCTGCATCTTTAGCAGGATTCTCTGCTCTGGAAGGTTGATCAGGGACATCAGACTTCCCTTCTAGTAGACATCAGACCTACTATTGTATTTATTGGGATTACTATTGGCCTTCTCACCCTTACTTAGATCATTTATTTGACTGTTCATGAGGGATTCCTTGTATGTAGATTGAGTCAAATGGGGAAACGGGGAAGTGTCTCCAAGACAATGGATTTCAGGATCAAGCTCTTCTTCCTCCCTCTCTTCATCAACAACTAGGTTATTTTGGAGAGGTGTTTGGTTTTTCTAATCATCTCTCTCTCTGCTTCTGGGCTCTCTCGGGAGTATTTGAGGGGAATTGTTTGGTCTTCTAAAGTTGGCTATGTTATCATCATTTTGAGGATTTTTGTATGTCTGCTTCCCCTCTACTTCCAATCTTTCGATTCTAGTTGAAAGTGATTTTAGTAACTTGGTTACTTCATCTATTTGAGGAGCGGAGGCAGAGGAACTGAAGCTGGAGGCTTCATATCTTCCCCTTGGTATGTCCCTATAATCCTTATTCTTAAGTCGGTTTACTGCCAATACATTAGACTCTACTTCTAGGGCTGCATCTTGCATATGAGCCAAGGAAGTATCTCTTCTCTCTCTCAACAGGAGGCAAAAATTAGGGTCAAAAGCACTAGCATAGGTAATCTTGGCAGAGGCTTCTGTAGGCTTTATCTCAGCAGGGATCTTATTGTACATCTTGTTGAATGTTTTGGAGAAGTCAGAGACATATTATCCCTCCTCTTTCTTTAGAGCCCCAAACTCTGTAATATAATACATAAAGTCTTTTTTATCCCCCCATTGTCTCAAGAAAACATCATCCAAAGCTTCAATCCCAGCAATGGATCCAGGGGTCAATCCCCTAAACCATTTCATAACCTCACCATATGGACAAAGACTCTCATCCAGACATCTTCAATTTCAATATTAAGATTGTTTGCATAATTGTAGAAGGAAACAAGGTTTTCTTTAGAAGTTATGTATTCTTCTCCCGTGAACTTGGGCATATACTTTAGGTAATATCTAGCAAGGAGAACATTCATTGGTTGAGGTAGGACTAAAGGGGCATATCTTGTAGCCACTATGGCATCCATTCTGTTCCTAGGAGGGTTAGCACCTGCCATAGGGATGGTAGGTGGAGGAGAACTAGGAGGGGAAGTGGTTCGAACAGAGGATACTAGAAATGAGCTTCCGGGAGGAAAGGGAAACAACAAAGGATTTGAAGAAAAGACTATAGGGCTTGAAGGAAAAGAGGATTCCCTTTCTGCAAAATTAGTAACTCTAATAGGAGGAGGAGTAATAAAACCTGGAGTGGGAAAATATTTTGAGGTCTGGGGTCTAGACCAAGGTACAACTTCAGGGGAGAGAGGAGTGACAAGGATTTCTCCCTCCAAATCCAGACCAGGAGGGGAAAAATCAACAGGAACACTCCCAAACTTTAAACTTCGGAAAACTCCAACAGACGGTATAATAGGAGAATGAGAAGTAGCTATCAGAGTTTCTAAAGGAGGACAGTGAAAATTATCAGAAATACCTGGTTCAGCAACAAAAGTACCTTCTCAAGGGGCCTTTCCCTTTCTGAAATTTTTCTCTGGGTTAGCTTTAGGTGTTGCTAAAGGCAGTTGTGGAGTAGACCACAACTGAAACAGTGGAGTTGCCAATGGATTCACATCAATGGAGTCACCACAGTGGAGTCACCAGGTGCACTGTTGGAATCTTTGATGTACTAATTTCTGATGCACCTTCAGAACTAGTAAGCTTTGTCGTTCAATTCCAGGGAAAATCTTCAATTTCATCCCCGACAACAGCACCAGAAATATTAGCACCAAAAGTCACCTCTGGATTGCGGAAGAGGTAAGCCCAGTACCCATCAGTTTTAAGTCACAATGAATAAATTTAAGGGTGGTCTAATGGATGCAGTCTTGGGATTATAGTGCTTTAACTCAGAAAAAATGGGTTGGCATGCATACGTAGATGAGGTCTTGGTTTAATTTCAATCAGTAGGTTGTAGTAAGAGTGAGTAGGAGGAAGACTTTGGCGAGAAAATGTAGAGTTCTGCTGAAGACATCGGGTCTTTGAGTAGCCCAGGAAGAAAACTTAAACACAAGATCTACTTGAATTCAAATTTCAAAGGACCTGAAAGGAATTATAACTACACTATAATCAAACTTTCATCATAATGCAGTCACAATAATTCAAGTGAATCAGTCAATCGTGAACTCTTTCACTATCGGAGGAAAACAAGAGGGAGAAAGAAAGCTGACTGTCATTAAACAAGAAATCTCAGACTACCAAGCCTGACCAGAGAACCAGAGTGTTCATTAAAGATTTACAAATCGGGAGCTTTTCTCTACCATCGACCATAACAAAATATCAAAACTGAGTATTTATACTCAGAGAACTACCACCACCAGGAGTGTGACCTAGCTACTATAATCAAAGCTTCACGTCTACATCTTCTTCTGTCAGGCTGCACTTGCATTCTTCTTTCAAACACAAGATCATATGTGTATGGGATTCACAAGAAAATCCATGACAAGGAACTTTCGGTTGAGAGTCTGCCCTCCATGGCCAAATTTTCCATGCTTTCCATTTATGTGGTGAAAGAAGGTTTCAACCACCTTCCCCATTTTCAATAACTACTTTAATCGGGATCAGGGTGAGACCTGACACCCATGAATTTTCCAGGCGAGCTCACGACTCCTTTGAATCAATTTTGGCGCCTTGAGGTCACGCAGATCTTCCTCTGTGACCAAATCAGGCACTTTGATCCTTTTCTCATCTCTTTTCCTCGACCTTCGTGATCTCGGACCGTGACTTTGTGCTTATCCCATATGAAATTTCAGAATTTCGCGTTTCGGGACTTTTCACTTCCCCTGATTTCAAATATCTCGATGCTCAAAATCACAAAAATGCACATCTGGATCAACGGTCGGATTTTCTTTGAATCTGACGGCTACAAACATCTCCTTGAATGACCTTAGCCAGCCGCTGCTTAAAACGATGCTTATTTTTCCTTGGGCCCCACTTTCTATATGGCCCTGGGCTGTGATCATGGGCCTAACTCTCAGGCGTGTCATGATTTCACATTTTGTGAGTTCACATTGTGATCCATGCTGAAATATCCAAGCCGTGAAATCGAGATAGCTCGGATTGAGTGACACGCATCTCCTTGCATCAGACGACCTAAATCATATCAGCATATCGGGACCTCGGACCATCGACACTTCTCACCTCAACCTTCTCAAAAAGATTTTTTCTGCGGTTCAGATCCTATGCCACGTGTCCTTTTGAAATGGATGACCCAGATCATATCATGACTTCACCTTTCGCGAGTCCTCAAGACTCCGCCCTTTGACTGCCCCATTCTGAAAGTCAGCGAAATGTTGATCCTGGACCACGCGTCCCTCAGGATCAAAGGCTAGGATGGCCTCGTGATTTCAGACCTCTGGCTGATGCTATACTTTGTGCAACTGTATGGTCCCGATTACCAGATGGTCGTCGATATGATCTGTGTGGAGGATACCTGTCGTTGAAAGATGATCATGCCCGCTCGCTTGATTTGAGTTTATATATCAGATTGCTTCAGGTGTTAAGCTTGCTTCTCACAACTGCGGCTTGTGTAGATTACTTGAATGAGTAGCTAAAGGCTCGGGATGATAAAAGGAAAAACGACAGAGGTAAAGAGAGAAGTGATCGTTGTTAGGAAAAATAGAAGGGCTTAGGTGTTGGTTGTGGAGCCTGATTATCTTCCTGATGCAGAGGTCCTTGTTTTCAGCCGTGTTTATACCCCATGAAGTATTTACACCCCAGAAGTATGTACACTCTTCCACGCGGGGGAGTGCAGAGGGGGGGTACCCCCTCTG
>ML784784.1:653850-668320 GCA_009831015.1 Picea engelmannii | reverse complement strand
AAGGACCTGGCAATTTCTCTGGTGGACGTAGCCCACACTGGGTGAACCACGTAAATCTGTGTCTCTCTTGTATTGTGTGTCTTTTGTGTTTTTGTTTCTGCATTTGTTTTATTTTATTGCTCCGCGGTCCTGTTTTTCTAACATTAGGACCGATAGTTCTCAGGATCTCCGACAAGGAAAACATGTCAATTAGCTGGATGAAGGCAGACAGAAGGAAAACTACAACCCAGTAGGTAAAACTTACAAGCGGGTCTGCAAAAAGGGGAAGAGACAGGAAAAAATACAGACTTAGGTAGAAGCCACAAACCCTTAAGGTTTTGACAAGTTTATGCGATAACACAATCAGTGCGCGCAAGGAGTTTAAATCCTTGACTAGTCATAGATCTCGTCATTAAACTACGTGTGAGCATTCTATACAATTAATCCAACTTGTAAACATCAAGAGTCAGGGTGCAAGAAACTTCGGTTATTCCCAAGGTGCAAGAGAAACAGTTTTCACCCAGTACATTCATGCACATTAGTCTAACATAGTAAGTCAAGGCACGAAGAATTCTAAGCACATAACCCATCGTGCAACATTCATAATTAGTCATGCTGCACAAGATTTCTAGTTTCTAAAGTAATCCTACTCCCAACTTATCATCGTAATGATATTATCCCCTAGTCTAAACAGATTCGGGCATTGCCAATATAATATTATTGGACAATAATCATTACTAAGGACACACCTTTGATACTATAGCTACATCAATAGAAATTATCGCTAGTGTTTTTTATAACAAGGTACTAAGCGTAGCGTTCCTTACTCGAGGTCCAAGTCGCTCGTCTCATAAGACCAAGTTTTTATTGCGAAGGTAAAGGCGCAACTCATACATTACACCACACTAATATAGGAATATCATCCCAGACTCAGTCCAAGTCACAAAATATGTGCCCCTTTTACAACTATAACACAATTACAGAATTAATTCAATGTACTTTGATTCCTCTTTGTATAAATGCATGATATGATTTCTACAACACCTCTGCTTGTCTCTATGTCCTCCTTAACTCTTCGATTTTGCAAAAATATACAGGGGAGCTTATAATGACAGCCTCAAGTCCGCATTTTGTCCATTTTACTGCCACTATAGTGGATACCAAGTTAGTTTTATATACGTCCAATTATTTCCTATCTTAAAAAGTTCCGTAAAAAAACATACATAAATTTACAGTTTATAATGTGGATTTTAGGATGAATTGATGTGGGTTGTTGCATGGTTGCACAAAGCATTGACCAACGACTCCTTTTATTTTCAGTACATTCAAGCCAATAAAAGGACGGCATTGATGAATTCAGTTGGGAAAATAAGCATCATGGCATTAATGTGCTTCTCTCCAAGGTTATTACTAATCCACAATGCTTATATCAAGTGTAATTGAATTTACAAAGCTATCTATACTTACTCGTATGCGAGTGTTTTCAGGATTATTTGTTGGAGAATATCGTTCTTAGAATCATACCAGTAACACGTTGACAGTTTCATTTGCAACCTCTTACCTGAAACATCTGATTCACATGTTCAGTACACGCCAGGTTATTAATTCCCATCGACCCATTTTTCTATATTTCTTTTGGGTTGTAGGTTGTTGGTTGGTTGGAGTCCCGGAGGACCGGGCAGGGAATTACTTTCATTATGTGGAAAGTGAAGCTGATTGACTGAAGTATGTGTCGTTTTGTAGGTGAACTCATATACAAATCTAATGCAAGTAATATGCAGAGCACACCATCAATATCGTTTTTGTCTTTAGCGCATGCCAAGTACCTCAACGATGTGTCTAAAGTTGCACGGTGTGCAAACGTTGAGGAAACTTCGGCCAAAATTTGGGCCTTCACAAAACGATAGGTAGGTACAACTGTGGTTTTTGTTTCGAAATGACAATTAGAAATCAAGTAATGATAGTCAAGCTGCAGATTCAGGAGAGCATTTCTGAAAAGGGTTTAATGAATTTATATGACGTGGGTGCATTGAATGTAGATTGATTATATATTAGGATAGAACCCTCTGAATCTGTCATACATGGTGGGATATGGCTCCTGATTTCCCCAACGGATTCATCATAGAGCCTCATCTCATCCTTCTATTGTTGTTCATCCCGACTTCATTGCATGCCAAGGTGGGTCTTATTATTTTGGGGACACTGTCCATACTCCATTAGAATTACCTTACAAGCCACATAAATCTAAATAATTAAAACTGAACATCATCAAATATATAATAAAATCTCTTGCACTACCGAGCTGAGATTTTATGAGGATTCTGTAAGTGAAAACAGGTAACTATTAATAAAAATAAACCTTGAATCAATCCGCCATACGGTTGAATACGATATTAATTAGTACTAGAAGCGCTAGAAGGCCGCACTAAGCATTGAAAAGGTAAACGTTCTGACTGAGTAAAAACGAGTGAAAGTGGAGGACTGCGCGTGAGAAACTGAGTGGAAGGGGCACAACTATACGTAAGCAAAAGGAGGTCATCGATCAGTCTACAATTTCATCCAGGAAGGACAGTAAATAAGATAAACAACCTCAGATATAATTAATTCTTGCGCTATTCATTAGATTCATACTTTTGATTGACTTAGTTTATATAACTTTTCGATAGTATTGACAGAAAACGAAATCAATTTATCACCAATGTATTCAACAATATTCGGCTGAATTTCATGAACAGAGGTAAGGACTAAGAGGAAAAATAGAACGCATTTCAATACCAATCCACCATATCTCTACACAGATCATACCCTTATGTTTCATTTCACAATTGATCCAGAGTGGATTCCTAATTCAAACACTAGTTATTAATACTATAATAAAAGTTGCAGAATATAAAATACCTGAACAAGAACCACAAAGAGTTAACGATGCCCGCCCAGGTCTCGCACTCCTCCTGTTCTCCTCGCTCAGGTCTCGCGCTCCTCCTATTCTCCCACTTAACAATCACTAAATTAAGTTGTTGAAATGTATAAACTTTCATAGGAAATTGCAAACGTTAGATCTCATTCATATCACTAATTAAGTTGCGGGAATGTATAAACTTTCATATCAAATTAACCACCTTCTATTCATGCCAAAAATTAATGAATGATTCTCCAATCAATATAATAACAAAATACTGTAATTGCTGATCTGGCGTCGACACAGACGGATGTTGTTGAAGAAATCCTCCTGGAATTGGCCCTGCTCCTTCGCTTGCCAATCATGAAGACCTCATTGGTACCTCCCAACCAACACTAGGGGTATTCTTCTCCCCCCCTGATCCCCCCGAGCTGCAAAGGGGCCACGCACGCAAAACAGAGAAGGATAGCTCCTAGCTCACCTCGCAAGGTCGAGCTACCACTCTCTAATTGAGTTGGGCTTCCCAACTCCCACAAGGTAAAATTAGTCAAGACAAATATTGACAGCGTAACCTTATGCCTGTCGAACATCATCTATACTCCTCCTCCGCCATCCTTTTTATAGAGTTTTCTTAGTGATTTGTTTCCCAAACCCTCATTAGTTTCTTTTTTTTATTAATTTAATTAGGAAAACTTCCCCCGTACACATGTCACCCGATCCCTTAGTTGCACCAGAAATTAATTAATTAATTTTTCCTATTTCCCTCATCCATCTAAAAGCGTTCCTAAAAACGCTCCTCGATGTCCCTTTATTCCCTTACATTTCTTAAATGACTGATGCCTTACTTAAATCCTAGTTGAGTTCACAAATAGAAAGTTCCAAAGGATAGATTCCTTACTAAGTTAGACATTCCCCTTTTTCTTTAAGTTTCCCCTTTTCTTTAAGTTCCCCTTTTTATCTAAGTTCAGAATTAGCCAAACATTTCTCTCAGTCTTGGTGTCTTTCCCAAAAAATTCCTTACCCTCTTTATACCAGTCAATGTTGCACCATGGTTAGAATCCCTTCACATAGATTCGGTTGGAAAGGTATTGCCAAAAATATGCGTGGTCTCTGACTCCAAGCGTTTGCCACTTTGTTCATTGTCCCTATTAAGTAGGAAATCTCAAAATCGTACTCGAAATGCAATTCTAACCAATGACTTTGTCACGCGCTCAATTCATTTTGCACAAAAAGGTGTTCTAGATTACAGTGGTCCATTTTTAGTTGGAATTTCTATTCCATCAGGGATTGTTTCCACACTCTGAGGGCATACACGATGGCCAACCACTCCAATTCATGTGTCGCGTAGTTCTCCTCAGGCTTTCTTAACTTCCTCTAGATGGAAGTGATCACTCGATTGTATTGCATCAAGACTCTGCCTAAGCCTTCCTTGGATGCATCAGTGCATACCAAGATGTCCTCATCCACGCCATGGACCTTTAGTATCGATGTTGTCTTCAACCACTCCTTGAGCCTTCGAAATTCTTCAGCGCATTTCTCGGCCCATACAAACTTCTTGTTTTCCTTCTACGATTCTTTAATCGGATTTTCTATCTTCGAAAAACCCTCGACGAAACGTCGATAATATCCCGCTAAACCCATGAAGTTATGTACGTCTCGTACATTCGTTGGTGCAGGACATTCCCTAAAATATTCTACCTTCGTTGTATCCACAATGATACCTTCGCCAGAGATAGCATGCCCCAGTTGATGAATCCTCAATTGATAAAAGATCATTCGACATTTCCCGTGATTTTTTCTCTCGTAAACACTTGTAGCACAAAGCACAAAAGTTCGTCTTGTTCTTCCATCATCCAATAAAATATCAAAATGTCATTAAGGAATACTCGGCGGTAGTCAAGCAGAGTCTCCACGACCCATCCTTCTTTTGTATGAAAATAACAGGAGCAGTCCAAGGTGACACACTTGGACGTAAATTTTTTATGTCCAACAACTCCTTCAGTTGCACTTTCAACTCTTGTAACTCAGGGGTCGACATCCGATAAGGCTTTCTTCCCATTGGTTCAGTTCGGTGTTAAATTCCATCTTGGCTTTGGGCGACATACCTAGTAATTCTTCTGGGGATCACGTCTAACAAACTCTCGTACTATCAAAAGGTTTTCTAATCCTTCTGCCACACCCTTGACGTTCGATGCTAAGTATGCATATAACATGCATCCTAGCGTGTGCTCTCTTGTATTTGTAGGGAAGAATGATCCTCGGGGATACTCCCTGTTTTCTTCCCACCATCACACTTCTCTATCCTTCATCGTCGGTCCAACTAAACTGCCTCATGGTTGAGTGTTGCATCATGCAATTCCCACCAGTTCGTATTGATCAAGTCATCGTAAGATATTAATATTGTGTCATAGGTGAGACTTCATTACACTATCCCCAGATTAAGGCAACAATTCATACCTCTTTCCTCCAACCATCCAGTTGGCACCCAGGGTCATTTCGACGCATCTAAACTTGTCCAGTCAAATTTCCTTACCTAAAACCCCTTAGCGTGGTAAGAAACAGATCTCTCTAAAGCACTAGGATATATAAAAATAGTTAAAGTCTGGTAAGCGATGGTACCTGTCATCTTGAGCACATTAAAATGTTGCTCGGCCTGGAGGTTAATCACCAAGGTCATGAATATTATGGGCCATTCCCATCTCCACAATGGTAGTGTGTCCTATTGACCTAGCCGCTCTGGCCTTTTCAACCGAACAGTCTTGTTGGTAAGGTGAATCTCCAAATGAAAAGGGCTTGTCTCCAGTCCAATCTCCTGTCCCTGAAGTAGCCGCCTAACATCCTAGTCTATTTGCTGGCAAGCCATACTACGACTGTTGGCAGTGGTTCCACATAGGAGTCTTCTGCTGAGGAACCCGTAGTCACGGTGTCGAGAACAAGGGTTCTATATATGTATCTTGCCACCCATATATCTTGTCAGGTTGGTGTCTGATGCTGCTACGCACCAGATGTTGTCAGTCCAGACGGTTTTGTAGGAGTCCTGCCCTGACTCCCATGGTCAAAACTTCCTTAGTCATGAGGCTTACTAGACTACATCGTGCCACATCTGAGGCATTTAGATCCTCACCTTCACATGAAAGATGGAGTTGATGTCGATCACGAACCGACTTGTCTCCAGCTTCTCTATGTTCAGTTGCGAGGCATACTGAAGTAGCTCCAAAATATGGTCTCATAATCCGGCACCATACGACCACCCTGTCACAAGGCATTGAACTCATTGAGCTCGCGCTCCACAATTTCCTTTGACAATTACTTCTCCTAGAATCGTTCACCTAACATGGCTTCGACGACCATGTTTAGCTGAGGTAGGAGCGTCTTCCTCCATAGAAGAGCGCTCCCCTTTAGTTGAAGACCACCTAGTGGACCTTCATGTTGGAGGTCGAAATCGCAAAGAGAGAAGCACATCGTTTGGCTCTCCAGCGATGCCTCGACGACTGAGTCGTCTGTGGCACTCGTGGACTTGGGAACTTAACCCTCTCAATTTTTCTGTGAAGGAAACTAGTACTGGCTGGGGCGCGTTGTGGACCCTCGGGGTACAGGCACCCTGACCTTAACTCAGTACAGACAGTTTGTCAAGGCCTCTAACATTTCCCTGGAGGCTCCTTGTCTGACCATGCACATACCTTACAAAAATTGACTCCTTCCCAGGGACTTGTTCTTCTCCTTGGGGGTTTGGAACCCTCTGACGTGGGTGCTACTAGAGACGTCATGCCTCCTCCCCTGGCACCACATCATGAACCTCTACGACGTCATCTAACCGTTATTACCACGAGGACATGTTAATAAATTTTAATTATCTCTTAAGTATTACTCAAGGGTTTAATTCAGTGGAAGGCGTGGCCATCCACAGTCGCAGGGTTGAACCCACTCTGATACCATATGTAACAGCCCCACCGTTAAGACCACAAGGAAAAACAACCGGTGATTTTCTTTTTATTGCGTTAGGGACATACACTAAATTAAGGACGACCAAATTGACATGTCTCCCATTTTATTAAAGAAATGAATTTTAACCCAAAATAAAAGCGGCCCCCAAAATAGTGCATTCATACAATTAATGAAGAGGCATAAACTTTATGAATCAAAAGAATAAATACACCCATATGCATATCCCTACTCATCATAGAATAATTTACAACGCTATCAACCTGTCAAGGAAGGAGGGCGACATGTAAACGTAAATTAGACCCTACAAATCCATAGCGCAAAGCAAGTGTCAGTTATAAACGAGGTGATAAACCCAAACACAACTGCCATTATCTGTCATAAAAAATTTCATATTGCACAAAAACTAAATTCTAAACTGTACCACCCTTACAATCAGTGCGCGCAAGGAGTTTAAATCCTCGACTAGTCATAGATCCCATCATTAAACTGCCCGTGAGCATTCTATACAATTAATCCAACTTGTAAACATCAAGAGTCCGGGCGCAAGAGACTTCGGTTATTCCCACGGTGCAAGAGAAACAATTTTCACCTAGTACATTCATGCGCATTACTCTAACATAGTAAGTCAAGGCACGAATAATTCTAAGCACATAACCCATCGTGAAACATTCATAATTAGTCATGGTGCACAAGATTTCTAGTTTCTAAAGTAATCCTACTTCCAACTTATCATCGTAATGATATTATCCCCTACTCTAAACATATTCGGGCATTGCCAATATAATATTATTGGACAATAATCATTACTAAGGACACACCTTTGATACTGTAGTTACATCAATAGAAATTATCGCTAGTGTTTCTTATAACAAGGTACTAAGCGTAATGTTCCTTACTCGAGGTCCAAGTCGCTCGTCTCGGAAGACCAAGTTTTTATTACGAAGGTAAAGACGCAACTCACACATTACACCACACCAATAGAGGAACATCATCACAGACTTAGTCTAAGTCGCAAAATATGTGCCCCGTTTACAACTATAACACAATTGCAGAATTAATTCAATGTACTTTGATTCCTCTTTGTATAAATGCATGATATGATTTCTACAACACCTGCTAACGCATTTTGTATGTCTGTCTGTCCTCCGTAGCTCTTCGATTTTGTAGACAGATATAGGGGACCTTATAATGGCAGTCTTAAGTCAACAGTTTGTCCATTTTACTGCCACTATAGTGGATACCAAGTTAGTTTTCTATACATCCAATTATTTCCCAGCTTAAAAAGTTCCGACAAAAAACATACATAAATTTACAATTTATAATGTGGATTCCAGGATGAATTTATGTGGGTTGTTGCATGGTTGCACAAAGCATCGAACAATGACTCCTTTTATCTTCATTACATTTAAGCCAATGGAAAGACACCTAGAGCTAAGGACGACATTGATGAATTCAATTGGAAAAATAAGCATGCTGGCATTAATGTGATTTTCTCACAAGGTTATTACTAGTCCACAGTGCTTATATCAAGTGTAATGGAATTTACAAAGCTATCTATACTTACTCGTATGCGAGTGTTTTTAGGATTATTTGTTGGAGAATATCGTTCTTAGAATCATACCAGTAACACACTAACAAGTTCATTTGTAGCCTCTTACCTGAAACATCTTATTTACATGTTCAGTACACGTCAGGTTATTAATTCTCATAGACCCATTTTTCTATATTTCTTTTGGGTTGTAGGTTGTTGGTTGGTTGGAGTCTCGGAGGACCGAGCAGGGAATTACTTTCAATATGTGGAAAGTGAAGTTGATCGATTGAAGTATCTTTCGTTTTGCAGGTGGACTCATATACAAATCTAATGCAAGTAATATGCAGAGAACGACATCAATATTGTTTTTGGCTTTAGTGTATGCCAAGTACCTTAGCAATGTGTATAAAGTTGTGCGGTGTGAAAACGTTGAGGCAACTCCGACCAGACTTCGGGCCTTCACAAAATGACAGGTAGGTACAATAGTGGTTTTTGCTTCGAAATGATGATTAGAAATCAAGAAATGATAGTCAATCTGCAGATCCAGGAGAGAATTTCTGAAAAGGGTTTAATGAATTTATATGACATGGGTGTATCCAATGCAGATTGATTATATATTAGGAGAGAACCCTCTGAATCTGTCATACATGGTGGGATATGTCTCCCGCTTTCCCCAACGGATTCATCATAGAGCCTCATCTCATCCTTCTATTGTTGTTCATCCAGACTTCATTGCATGACAAGGTGGGTCTTATTATGTCTACAAAAACGAGCTATATTGGACTGTGAACGGGGCACATATTTTGGGGACACTGTCCATACTCCATTCGACTTACCTTACAAGCCACATAAATCCAAATAATTAAAACTGAACATTATCTAAGATATTATAAAATATCTTGCATTACCGAGCTGAGATTTTATGAGGATTCCATAAGTAAAAAGAGGTAAATATTAATAAAAATAAACCTTGAATCAATCTTCCATACCATTGAATAAGATATTAATTAGTACTGGGAGCGTTGGAAGGTTGAGTTGAGCATTGGAAAGGTAAACGTTCTGATTGAGTAAAAACGAGTGAGAGTGGAGGATTGCGCATGAGAAACTGAGTGGAAGGGGCACAACTATATTTAAACAAAAGGAGGTCATCGAGGAGTTTGAAATTTCGTCCAGGAAGGACAGTAAATAAGATAAAAAACCTTAGATATAATTAATTCTTGCGCTAGTCATTAGATTCATACTTTCGATTGACTTAGTTTATATAAATTTTCCATAGTATTAACAAAAAACTAAATCAATTTATCACCAATGTATTCAACAATATTCGGATGAATTTTATGAACAGTGGTAAGGACTAAGAGGAAAAATAGAACGCATTTTGATACCAATCCACCATATCTCTACATAGATCATACCCTTATGTTGCATTTCACAATTGATCCAGAGTGGATTCCCAATTCAAACACTATTTATTAATACTATAATAAAAGTTGCAGAATATAAAATACCCGAACAAGAACCACAGAGAGTTAACGATGCCCGCCCAGGTCTCATGCTCCTCCTATTCTCCTCTCCCAGGTCTCATGCTCTTCCTGTTCTCCTGCTTAATAATCACTAAATTAAGTTGTTGAAATGTATAAACTTTCATAGGAAATTGCAAACATTAGATCTCATTCATATCACTAATTAAGTTGCTGGAATGTATAAACTTTCATATGAAATTAACCACTTTCTATTCATGCCAAAAACTAACGAATGATTCTCTAATCAATATAATAACTAAATATTGCAACTGTTGATCTGGCATCGACACGGACGGATGTTGCCGACGAAATCCTCCTGGACTTGGCCCTGCTCCTTCGCTTTCCAATCATGAAGACCTCACCAGTACCTCCCAACCAATGCTAGGGGTACTCTTCTCCCCCTAATCCCCTCGAGCACGCATGAAAACGAGAGAAGGCTAGCTCCCAGCTCACCTTGCAAGGTCGAGCTACCACTCTCTAATTCAGCTGGGCATCCCAACTCCCACAAGGTAAAATCAATCAAGAAAAATATCGGCAATGTAACGTTACGCCTACTGGACATCATCTATACTCCTCCTCCGCCATTTCTTTATAGAGTTTTCTTAGTGATTAGTTTACCAAACCCTCATTTGTTTCTTTTTTTTATTAATTTAATTAGGAAAACCTCCCCCGTACACATGTCACCTGATCCCTTAGATTCACCAGAAATTAATTAATTAATTAATTATTTTTTCCTATTTCCCTCATCCACCTAAAAGCGTTCCTAAAAACGTTCCTCAGTGTCTTTTTATTCGCTTACATTTCTTAAATGACTGGCACCTTACTTAAATCCTAGTTGAGTTCACAAATAGAAAGTTCCAAAGGATAGATTCCCTACTAAGTTATACATTCCCCTTTTTCTTTAAGTTTCCCCTTTTCTTTAAGTTCCCCTTTTATCTAAGTTCAAAATTAGCAAGTTTAGACATAAACAACAGTTTACCCTTTTAATGATTTAATCCTTCATTAAAATTTTACTTTAATTATTAATGTTTGAATGTTTTTTACCCCTTTCTTCTTACATGTCCATTTAGTTTTTTTTTTGTTCACATGTTCTGCTTAGACCTAGGTTTTAAATTCACTAGGCTTGGCGACATTTTTTTTTTAAGGGAAAATTTTAGTTATTAAACTTTACTCATACCATCACTCATTTTAAGGAAGACCAGGTCCTAAGGAGGCATAGTTTTTTATTTACTAGGTTTATTATCTTTCTAGAGTTAAAATCATGATGTGCCCTTCAAGACGCACTACATGCTCCAAGGGTGCCACTCGCTTGAATTCATGTTTTATTTGCGCGACGTGCCTTTAAAGACGCCCTACGTGCTCCAAGGGTGCCACTCACCTTTTGACTGGTTTTGATAGACGTCAAACCCCTGGAGTTAATACTCCGTCAAGTGACCTTATGGGAGACTAAGGGCCTCTAAGGAATAATGACCCTGCCTTGTTGCGTGCCCCTTAGAATCTTCGTGAGCGACTATCTCAGTTTTCCCTCACGACATTATGGATCTCTCAAACTAGGCAATCGTTAACCTATAGTTCAAGTCACAGAGGGAGTGCTAGTAGGTTGTGGCAGGGATGTTGCCACACCTTTCCCTCAATATCTCTGGTCATTGTGCATGACCCCTTTGTTGGATCATGTTTTCATTGATTCCAATGGTTTGATTGATTGATGTCATTGATTGATGTCAAGTGATTGATTGATGTCAAAGGATTGATGCGTTATGATTGATGTAATATAATATGTATTGTCCTTGATGAGAATGTGTAGATGAAGATGGATCAATGAGTTGTCATTGATATGATGAAGATGGATCAATGAGTTGTCACTGATACATGATGAAGATGGATCGTTGTGGTTTCATTGGTATATGATGCATTGTTGGAAAAATGTATAGATGACTCAATTGTCTTATCATGATTGATAAGGTGCACAAATGGATGAAATCCAAAGTGGTCCCCTTATGGTGAAAGCCCTCACGGGAAGACGTTTTGCGGATTGATTTATCCTAGAAGAATGGTTGGAGGACCCTTGCTCTCATTATTTTCTTATCATGCTTGATAAATTGCACAAATGGATGAACTCCAAAGTGGTCCCCTTATGGTGAAATCCCTCATGGGAAGATGCTTTACGGATTGAGTTATCCTAAAAGAATGGTTGGAGGACCCATGCTTGTATGTGGAATAATGAGATGAAGATCAAGGAAATTGTTGGTGAAACTATCCTAGATGGATAGTGCTTGTCATGCCATTTTCGGTGGTATGTGGAATGTCACATAACTCCTCATGGTTTGAGAGTTATGGCCTTACGAAGATGAAGGACCCCCACATGAAGGCTTGAAGCCCCCAAGGTCAAAAAAGTCAAAGTGACGTAAAAGAAGAAATCTTTATTTAAATGATAAAGTAAAGTGACAAAGTCAAGGTGGATTATTTAAATAATAAAGAGAAGTGACAAAATCAAGAAATGATAAAGTAAGGTGACAAAATCAAGAAGGAATATTTAAATGATAAAGTATTGGAGAACCTTCTATTTATGGAAAGTGGTTAACCCTAAAAATAAGGAAAATAGGTTAAGTGACCTAGAAATGGATTAAGTGACCTAAAAGAAGAAATTATTATTTAAATGATAAAGTAAGGTGACAAAGTCGAGGTGGATTATTTAAATAATAAAGAGAAGTGAAAAAAATCAAGAAATGATAAAGTAAGATGAAAAAATCAAGAAGGAATATTTAAATGATAAAATATTGGAGACATTTCTATTTATGGAAAGTGGTTAACCCTAAAATAAGGAAAATAGGTTAAGTGAACTAGAAATGGGTTAGGTGACCTAGAGGATGAAAGTGTAAATAAGATAGCAATGGTCTCTTGTAGATCATCCTTTTTGTGGATCAATGGAGAGCTTCTTGTGAGAATATCTTTTGGAGTATTGATGGAGAGGTTCTTGTGAGAGCTTCTTGAGCATTTTTGGTGTGGAACACTCGAGCATATTGAATATATACAGGTGACTGAGGTAACCAAGGATATCTAAGCCGAATTTCATAAGGAAGTTGAAGAAAAGAGGGCCGAAATTGAAGGGAGGATAAACTCTTTTGATGATGCTTTCTAAGGTATGTTATTTACAGGTCATCTCACCATTTTCCCTATAACTTTTTTTCTATAATGATTCAGACTGTGAAATTGTTATTCCATTGAGACAACATACCCAAGTATCTATGGTAAACAATTTAGCTTGTGGGTCGTTGTATTTTTGCAGTTACACTCCGTGGAAAATAGGGTTTGTGGCTAGTCCTGAAACTAGTCACAAAACATGTGTTTTGGTTAAAAACGTCATAACTTCTTCATAACAGATCCAAATTCAGTGAGACAAAATGTTTTGGTTAGGGTAAATTCTATAGTATGTTTTTTAATAGTTTCATATCAATTCAACGAATATTTTGTGCGGGGAACTCTCTACAAGGTCGCTCTCTAGAATAAGCCAAAATTCAGCAAGGTATGACATTTTTGCTATAACTCCTTTTATGAGAGGTTCCAAGTAGTTCCACCTTGAGTAATTGCATAAAACACACTGAAGAACATTGTATATCAGTTTCATATATTTATTCATTACAGGTACAAAGTTATGATTATTTCAAGTTGGGGTTGTTGACTAATCCAAAACTAGTCATGGTTGAGACAAGCAGTTGATGAGTTGGCAGATACATGAGGTGTATAGCTGATGATGTTGGTACATATTGATGTGTCATTGTTTATGAGTAGTTGACACATGATTGGTATATACTTGGTACATGTTTGGATGCACTTGTTTATGGTACATGTTGATTACAGGTTGTTTGGCATAGGTTGGTGCATGGTTGATGCACTTGTTTATGTTGATAGATTGATATTTGTTGAGGATTGTTGCCTCATCTCAGTTGGTGCTGAGAATGTAAGCTGAGTATTTCATATAGAGCTGGTTCTCTTGTAGAGTTGTACTCTATTCATTTGTTGTTGAAAAACCCCCGGATTGAAGTCCATAATAAAAAGAAAAATTGTACATACATCTTGTGTTCTTTGTGTTCCTTGTGGAGATGATTTGTTGATGATATGTTGCTGATATATGTTGCTAATATGTATTCACATCTAACTGATTATAAATGAAAACAATGAGTAATGAGAAAATGTTGAATGCTGACTAAGGTGTTTTTGTGTAAGAGGGAAGTTTTGGGAAAAAGGTCCCCACACTAATTCACCCCCCCCCCCTCTAAGTGTGGTAGGTGTGTCCAACAATTGGTATCAGAGTGGGCCTTCACTACAAGCCTTAACAAGCTTGAAGGAGATACATAGACCCACAAGTGGATGATAAAATACCAATCCTTGATTAGGAAAACTATTCTACTTGGAGAATAGAGATGAGAGTGTATTTGAAGACAATGGGAGCAGCTATTTGGAAGGCAGCCATTGGTGGATCAGTTCCGTTGAAGAACAAGTCAAAGTTTGCAGCTCAAAGGGAAGGAAATAAGAATGATGCATTGGCTCTCAAGACCATTCTTAGTGGACTTTCAAGCCCTATCAAAGAGAGCA
>ML784784.1:615295-650382 GCA_009831015.1 Picea engelmannii | reverse complement strand
ATAATAAAGAGAAGTGAAAAAAATCAAGAAATGATAAAGTAAGATGAGAAAATCAAGAAGGAATATTTAAATGATAAAATATTGGAGAAATTTCTATTTATGGAAAGTGGTTAACCCTAAAATAATGAAAATAGGTTAAGTGAACTAGAAATGGGTTAAGTGACCTAAAAATGGGTTAAGTGACCTAGAGGATGAATGTATAAATAAGATAGCAATGGTCTCTTGTAGATCATCCTTTTTGTGGATCAATGGAGAGCTTCTTATGAGAATATCTTTTGGAGTATTAATGTAGAGCTTCTTGTGAGAGCTTCTTGATCATTTTTGGTGTGGAACACTTGAGCATATTGAATATCTATAGGTGACTGAGGTAACCAAGGATACCTAAGCTGAATTTGAGAAGGAAGGTGAAGCAAAGCGGGCCGAAATTGAAGGGAGGATAAATTCTTTTGATGATGCTTTCTAAGGTATGTTATTTACAGGTCATCTCACCATTTTCGATATAACTTTTTTTCTATAATGATTCAGACTGTGAAATTTCTATGCCATTGAGAAAACCTACCAAAGTATCTATGGTAAACAATTCATCTTGTGGGTCATTGTATTTTGGGATTTACACTCCATGGAAAATAGGGTTTGTGGCTAGTCCTGAAACTAGTCAAAAACAAGTGTTTCGGGTAAAAACGTCATAACTTCTTCATAATAGATCCAAATTCAGTGAGAAAAAATGTGTTGGTTAGGGTACAGGCTGTAGTATGTTGTGTAACAGTTTCATATCAATTCAATGAATATTTTGTGCGGGGCATGCTGTACAAGGTCGCTCTCTAGAATAAGCCAGAATTCAACAAGGTATGTCATTTTTACTATAACTCCTTTTCTGAGAGGTTCCAAGTAGTGACACCTGGAAGAATTGCATAAACAAACTGAAGAACATTGCATATCAGTTTCATATCTTTATTCATTACAGGTACAAAGTTATGATTATTTCAAGTTGGGGTTGTTGACTAATCCAAAACTAGTCATGGTTGAGATAAGTAGTTGATGAGTTGGCACATACATGAGGTGTATAGTTGATGATTTTGGTACATATTGATCAGTCATTGTTGATGATTAGTTGAAACATGATTGGTATATACTTGGTACATGGTTGGATGCACTTGTTTATGGTACAAGTTGATTACAGGTTGTTTGGCATAGGTTGGTGCATGGTTGATGCACTTGTTTATGTTGACAGATTGATATCTGTTGAGGATGGTTGCCTCATCTCAGTTGTTGCTAAGAATGTAAGATGAGTATTGGATATATATTTGGTGCTCTTGTAGAGTTGTACTCTATTCAGTTGTTGTTGAAAAACCCCCGAATTGAAGTCCATAATAAAAAGAAAAACGTTGTACATACATCTTGTGTTCTTTGTGTTCCTTGTGGAGATGATTTGTTGATGATATGTTGCTGATACATGATGTTGATATGTATTCAGATATAACTGATTATAAATGACAACAATGAGTAATGAGCAAATGTTGAATGTTAACTAAGGAGTTTTTGTGTAAGAGGGAAGTTTTGGGAAAAATATCCCCACACTCATTCACCCCCCCCTCTAAGTGTGGTAGGTGTGTCCAACACCCTTTAATCCAAATGTGAGTATGATTAGAAAGATATCGTCAACTTGCATCCGTCAACAAACATGTCAGTGATCCATAAACAACATCATATTATATCGGTCATATGTCACATATGCAATAACAGAAATACGCAAACCATAAACATTCCACTCCCTGATTCTGTCCGGAGTCCAAGGAGGTCCATCGATGCACCATCGACATCCTCAATCTATCAAGAGTCTTGCACACTCAAGAGAAACCAGTCAATAGCACCTATCTATACATAATAACATAACATAACATCGTAAATCACAATCTCATCATCAGAATCCCTAAGTGAAGAAATCACTCATATAAGAACCAGATCACTTGCACACAAGCATCCTTAAGGAATAAGTCACATCAGAAGTGCGTGCAAGAGCGGGATGTTACAGTCAGGAAACTATCAATTCTTCCATACCAAGCTCTAGGATCTTGCTTCAATCCCTATAGATCCTTCTTCAACCTGCATACATGAGTCTTCATGTCTTCAACTTCAAACCCTTGAGGTTGTTCTATATACACTAAGCACTTATTCTTCAATGACACCATTCAAGAAGGTTGTTTTCACATCCATCTGGTGTAACTTCCACTTCATCTTAGCTATAGGGGATATGATGGTTCTGATAGAAGTGTATCTGGCTAGAGGAGAAAATGTCTCTTCATAGTCAATGCCTTCCTTATGAGAAAATCCATGAGCTACAAACCTTTCTTTATATTTCTCAATACTTCGATCAACAACATGTTTTATCTTTTATAGCCATTTGCAAGATACCACATCTTTTCTCTTCATTCTGGAAACTATTTCCCATACATCATTATTTATAATGGATTGGTATTCTTCTATCATGGAATCTGCCCATTATTTCCTCTGAATGGCTTCTTCAAAGCAAGTAGGATACTTCTCTAAGAGATCACACATCAAATCCATATAACTGGAGAATGGATTAGGTTTCTCAACTTTTCTCATGGTTCCTTCTGGGGCACCATACTTCTCTCCATCCTCAATGAGTTCCCTCACCCAAGCTGGCTTTCTCTTGTGGGAGATCATCATCTCGGGAGGTTCTTGAGATAATATCATATCATGATCTTCATGAATCTCATCATTGGGGGAAATTGTGACTTCCCTCACTAATTCTGCAACCTTGGGAGCTACAGGTTCTTCTTCATATACTTCTTCAAGCTAGCATCTCCTTGTTATCTTGAGTGTTGCATTTTCATCAAAGGTTATATCTCTATTGATATCCATGTGATGGTAACCTAGTACATAAATCTTGAAGGCCTTTGAGACCTCACAGTATACAACAAATATTCCCTTCTTTCTTGAAGGGTCCAACTTGGTTCTCTTCTCTTTCGAAATGTGTACAAACACTACATAGCCAAATATCTTGAGATGACTTACTTCTGGATTCTTTTCGGATAACATTTCTTCCAGGGTTTTGAAACCAAGTCCACTATGGGATAATTTGTTTTGTAAATACACTATTTTCCTTTCTTCTTCTACCCATAAGTGCATTGGAAGATCTTGATCATGGATCATAGTCTTCACAACTTCCATTATAGTTTTGTTCTTTCTTTCTGCTACACCATTTTGTTGAGGATTGTAAGGAGTGGTGAGCTCCCACTTAATCCCACCATCTTTACAAAATTTCACAAATTCTTTTGAGATGCATTCTCCTCCATTATCTGACCTGAGTGTCTTGATCTTTCTTTCATAGAGATTCTCTATGAAGGCTTTGAATTCCTTGAATTTTCCAAACACTTCATCTTTTGACTTTAATAAGTACACCCAAGTCTTGCGAGAATATTCATCAATAAATGATACATAGTATACATACCCACTAATGGAGGTTGATGGCATTGGACCACATACATATGAGTGGATGAGCTCCAAGACTCTTTTTGATTTATTGTCTCTCTTCTAGAAAGGGTTCTTGATGCTATTTCCTTGTGCACATCCATTGCACACACATTCATGGTCAACCTTGAATTCTAGTAGACCTGTAACTGCCTTTCTCACATATGGTAATGCTTTGTAGTTGATGTGAGCTAGTATTCTATGCCAGAGTTCACATGGAATCTTAGTGGAGTGTATCAAGGTTGCATATGAGTGACCTTTTAATTTATACAGGCCACCTTCTTCTATTCCAATAACAATTTCATCTTCTATGGTTTTTCGTTTAGCCCACATGAGGAATTCACCATCTATGAATGCAACCCTAAAGAATTTCTTATCTAAAGTTGAGATAGAAAGCAAGTTCTTCGTAAAACCTGGTACATATAGTACATCCTTCATCTTCATTGGGGTCCCCGAATCAAGTTTGTAATTGGACTCTCCCACTCCTTTGATAGGGTACTGGTAATCATCTCCAAGTGTAACTTTTTGGGGAAATTTATTTTCAGTAAGGCTAGAGAGAATGTCCCTTTAACCTATCATTTGCTTAGAGGCACCACTATCTATGAGACAAGTATCCTCTCCATGTGATACTAATCCTGAGAGGGAAGAGATTAAGACATAGTCTTCAATCTGTTCTTTAATCATCTTCGATGGTGGCTCTTCATCTTCAACTACATGGGAATGGTGTCTTTTGTTTTTCTTCTTGTATTCTAATCTTCTAGCTGGAAAATTCTTCGCAATATGTCTCATCTTATAACAATGGTAGTATTGATAAGAAGAGAAATCTTTGTCTCTTCTTTGATCTTTTTGAAACTTCTAGAATCTTTTTGGAGGGTGAGCTTCCTTATGTTGATGAGTCTCCTTCTGGAAGTGAGACCTATTATTTCCTCCTTTAGCATGAGAAGCTAGGGATTGATGTTCATATCTTGATAGTATTGCTTCTCGGTTAGCTACTCTTGCTTCTTCTTTAACACATTCTTCCCAAAGATTGTCAAAATGTAGTTTGTCCTTTCTGGCACAACTGGTTTGGATGAACACATCCCAAGGTATTGTGAGACCATTAAGAGTTTTCATTATGAGTTCATATTCATCTAGGGTATCTCCAATTGCTTCTAGTTATTCCTTAAATTGAGAAACCCTAGAGAAGTAGTCATGTACGGTTTCTCCTTTCTGCATCTTTGTACTCTTGAATTGGTTTCTTAGATTCATCTTCTGGTTGATATTCTTTCCTTTATACATCCTGGTTATGGAATTGAACATTTCTTTTGGATTTTTCTTTCAAGCTACTTGAGGGATCAAGTGATATTTAATACAGTCTGCAATGATTCTTTTGGTCTTAGCCATGTCCTTCTGGTGTTTTTCTTTAGATGTAGCATTGGTAGGTTATGGTACATATTCTTTAATGAATATTTCTAGGTCATTCTCTTCAAGAATGAGTGCAATCCAGGAGGTGCGCTTGGCTAAGGAGAGTATCCTTGTGCAGTCAGATTTCAAAAAATCCAAATTTTACCCCTTCAAACTGGGCCTGCGGTAATATGGACTGTTACTTCTAGTACTCGCTCTTGTTTCCTAGTTTTATGGCTTTATAGTACAAGTGAAAACTAGGGTTTTGATTTCCAGGAGTTCTATCCACTTGAAATGTGCACTGAGGTTGCCAATGAGTTCTCTAGGATAGGACGCACTTCTTTGATGAGTTTTAGGATGAAATTCCTCTTTAATGAAAATCCCTAATTTTCTTGTACAGAAACAATGACGTTTTTCCTTATCCAATGAAAGATGTTCTCTTCAGCTTAGCTCTGATACCATGTTAATTTTTGAGCTATTATTAGGTTTCTTTTCAATTTACTAGACAACAATAGTAGAGGTAGGATCATTGAGAGAAACACAATCACAAGATACACACCATTTATCCTGGGAAACCCTCATTGGGGAGAAAACCCAAAAAAAACTTTCTTAATATAGATATCCAAGACAATAAACCAAAACACTAGAGAATATACAACATTGAGCAATGTGCCTCTCTCTTCCTTCTTCTGCCAATTTCAACTACCAAACTTGTGAACTTGTTGAGTGGAATGAGTGAGTGTACAAATGAGGCGCTAGCCTCCTATATTTATACTAGATGGAAGACACTGGAAATGTGTCTCTTCACTGGGAAGGACCGACTTCTCTTATTAGTGGTTAAAACCACTTTAATTAGGCCCGGGGGACGAATTCTTAATTAGCATAATATAATTAGGGTTTGACCAATCCACAAGAGGGGATTTGGTCATGTACAAAGATCGACATGATCAATCCATAAAAGGGGATTGATCTAATGAATAATAACTCAATAATAAATAGAATACTCTTTGTAGTTACAATATTTCAACATATTTTTCCTTGCATGGAATTATTGATGAGCTGGCCAAACTTCATTATAGTGTTCTATATCTAGATCATGAACGTTGGAAATGGTGGCAATGGAATATAAATTCACACTAGGGGTATGCTTCTTGGACCTAGTTTGTTGTAGATATTTATGAATTCTGTGACACTAACACTCACCATTTAGGTTTTTTTATCAAGTTGAAACAGTTTGGAATAGTGGAGACTTTATAACTGCCTTTGAGAACTTGGCTTTCAGAATGGAGGGCATGGAAAATTCCTCCTTCAGGGAATGTTTTATTAGTGGCCTAAAGGATGAAATCCACACCCAGGTATTCATGGCTTTCCCCCAAACTTGGTTGGAAGATACTAAATGCACCAAAGAAGCACAACATGTTATCTATTCCCATAATTGAAAACCCTATTTTCTTCCCCACCCTTGACCTACCAGTCATTCTTCTCATTCCACCCCTCTCAAGATTCAGAAATCAACTTGGGCAGGAATGGATGAACACCAACTCAAGGATCTTCTCCATAATTGTGATGACAAATATTTTCCAGGGCACAAGTGTAAGGAAAAAAAAAAATTTATGGCCATTTCTGAGGATGTAAATGATGTGGAGGCAGAAGTTACCTCTGTGATATAGATACCCCCAAGAGATGATACTACTCAACCTGTTGACTCGCCAAAAGTTGAACCATTGATTGTGGTGCATGCTCTCACTAGCTTCTTTGGTCCCCAAACCCTCAAGCTAATTGGATACGTTAAGCATAGGAAAGTCATAATCCTTGTTGAGAGTGGCAACACTCATAATTTTTTTCATTGTTGCATTGCACATGAATTCAATTTCTATATGCATGCCATCAACAATTTTCAAATCATGATTACCAATGGTGGTTCCATGAATTATGGTGGGCATTGTGAAAATGTGCACCTACAAATTGGTTAATACCACCTGAAATCTCATCTATTTTCTATCGACATGGGATGTCATTACATTATGCTTTATCATGAAAGGTTACGCACTTTCAACCCCATCCTCATGGACTTTAAGGACATCAACATAAAATTCCAACGAGAGGGATAGCAATATAAATTCCAAGGAATCACAATAGGCTCATCTGAGATCATCAACTCCCACCAAATGGAAAAGATACTAAAAAAAGGTCATTCTGACATTATGTCTAAAATTCATTCCATTCACACCATTAAGACACCCTCTTAGTGCACCTTGATCTCCAATCCATACTCTCCAGACTTCAAGCTATTTTAACATTCCCCATGGACTTACCCCTTCCTATGGTTCCCATGATCATTACATTCCTCTAGTATCAGAAAATATTCCTCCTAATGTTCACCCTTATCATCATCCCTTTTCGAAGAAGAATGAAATTTAGAATATTGTTCACGAATTTCTAGAAGTTGGTGTTATCCATCCTAGTACAAGCCCCTATTCTTACATGTGTCATGATATTTGTTCCCTCAACAAACTCATAGTCAAAGACAATTTTCCCATTCCTGTCATTGATTACCTTTTGGATAAATTGAGTGGTGCTTAATACTTTAGAAAACATGATCTCCATTATGGCTACCACCAGATATGTATGAAAGAGGAAGACATCCCCAATAGTTCCTTTTGAACTCATCAGGGTGACTTTGATTTCTTGGTCATTCCCTTTGGCCTGTGTAATGCTCCCTCCACTTTTCAAATTATGATGAATCATTTCTTTCATCGTTTCCTCTGTCATTTTGTCTTAGTTTTATTTGAAAATATTCTCATCTATAGTAAAACATGGCAAGCCGATGTCTCCCATGTGGATCAAGTTCTCCATCTATTGTCTAAACACAAACTTTTTCGTAAACAATCTAAATGTTCTTTTAGGGCCTCTGAAGTTGAGTATCTGGGTCATATTGTAGGAAAGGATGTTGTATGAGTGTATCCTAAGAAAATTTAAGATATGAAGAATTGGCCTCACCCTAAAACTCTTAAAATCTTGTGTGGGTTATTGGGTTAAACGAGATATTATCAAAAGTTTATTCGAAATTATGGAAACATTGCAACTCCTCTCAGCACTCTCCTTAAAAAGAATGATTCCAGTTGGACTCCAGTAGTTGATCAATCCTTCCAAGCCTTGAAAGAGGCTATGTTCACTACTCTTGTCCTTGCACAACCCTACTTTGCCAATACTTTTGTCTTGGAATGCGATGCGTTAGGGAAAGGCATTGGGGTAATCCTCATGCAAGATGATCTACCTTTGGATTTCACTAGAAAACAAATATCATAGTGACATTTGGTCCAATCAAACTATGAAAATTAAATGTTGGATATTATTCATGCAATGGATCTTTGGTGTCCTTATCTCTTGGGACAACACTTCCAAATTAAAAATGATCATCGTAGCCTCAAGTATTTTCTGGAGGAAAGAATTTCCTCCTAGGAGCAAAAAAAAATGGGCGATGAAGGTGATTTTCTATGATTATGATAGCATCTACAAGAAGGGAAAATAAAATGTGGTTGTTGATGCTATTTCTAGGAAATATGAAGAAGGGTATTTTCCCTTTCATTCATTGTAGCATACTGGCTTTAGGTTATTCATCAGGAATGGTTGCAAGACCCCAAACTTTCTAGCCTAATCAAAAAATTGCAATAGGATGCTCAAGCTTCTCTAGGGTACTATTGGAACAATGAAGAGCTTCTCTATAAAGTTCGTCGGTATTTAAGAAAATTGTTGCACCTCAAACCCATGGCCCTCTCTGAATTTCATGCTAATTAGTAGCTAGGCATTAAAGGTTTCCCATAACCTATGAATGGGTCAAATGTTCTTTTTTTTGGGACAATATGAAATAGGACATTCACACCTTTGTGGTTGAATGTGATACATGTAATCACAACAAGGGAGAAATAGTCAAAGCTCCAAGAACACTCTAATCGCTCCCAATTCCACCTACCATTTGGAGGGATATTTCTATGGATTTCATTTTTCTCTTACCTAAATAAGGAAATAAGTCATTCATCATGGTGTTAGTAGATTGTGTTTCCAAATATTCTCATTTATGTACTCTTCAACACTCATTCACTGCATTCGCAATGTCTCATATTTTATGGATAATATATTCAAACTCCATGGCATGCCTCATTCTATTTTCTCTAAAACATATCCAACTTTCACCAATAAATCTTGGAAAGAATTTTTCCTACTCTAGGGAACCCAATTGCATCTTTGCACCTCCTATCATCTTCAAATTGTTGGACAAACAGAAGTTGTCAACAAGTCTTTGGAAACATATTTCCATTGTTTTGCATCTGAAATAGAAACGCAATGGGATCAATGGTTACCCCTATCTAGATGATGGTATAACACATCTTACCATATTTCCACTCAAATGACTCCTTTTGAAGTAGTCTATGGGAAAAATCTAATGTCAGTTCTCTCATACATGACAGGTGTCTCCAAGGTTTAGGAGGTTGACAACAATCTTACAGTTCGAGCAACCATTCTCGGTACCCTCAAAAAGAATTTAGTCCTAGCTTAGAATCACATGAAGCAACAAGTAGATCAGGGTTGTTTTGAACATCAATTCTTTGAAGGGGACCAGGTGATTCTTCATCTAAAACATTATAAGAAGACTTCACTCAAAGTTAAACAGTATTAGAAACTTGCACCCAAATTTTATGGTCCTTATACAATTCTCAAGTGAGTTGGGCTCGTGGCCTACCAGTTAGCTCAAACCAGTCATTCTAAGCTCCATCCCATTTTTCATGTCTCGTGCTTAAAGAAAGTGATTGGAACTAAGTGTCGGGATCAAACCATTCTCCCAAAGTTGGATGAATAATGTTCCATTTGGTTGCAACCCTAAGTAGTATTAGACCATCACGATCATCGTCTTAATCAACTAACCATCAAGGAATTGTTAGTTCAGTGGAAGCATACAACTCCAAAGGATACCACTTGGGAGCTAGTTACCATTCTCCAACAATTTCCTCATCTCCACCCTTGAGGAAAAGGTTATTCTTCAAGAAGGGGGAGGGGGGATGTTAGGGACCTTACCTCCCTAACCCCTCACATAGGTAGAATAATATATTTTCCATGTAATAAAGGACAAAATTAGTTAATAAGGCCTATTTAATAATGTGAACAATTCTAATGTTAGAATACTTAATAGAAGCTTTTGCTTCTAGAAATATCTTCCTCTATAATGTTCTTTAGAAGGTATAATTAGTATAAATAGGAGTCGAAGGCATGGGCAAGACTTTTCATGAGAATTATTTTAATGGAGTTATGCTCTGTTGGAGGTTTACCCCTCAAAGAGTAAAGTGAACTTGGATTTCTATCAATAAAGGTACCATTTTTGGTGTTGTGATTTCCTATATTTTGTTATTTAACTGGTATTTGTTACAATATTTTTGTTTCTTCATATTACAATACATCTAGTACTTTACACACCCCCTCCCATTCTCAATGAAAATCCTCTCATGGAATATTAGAGGCCTAAATAGGAAAAGTAAACACAAGCTTTTCAAAAAAAAATCATTAAGGAACAACCTACTATAGGCATGATTCAAGAAACTAAATGTTCATGGGAATCACTAAAGATTGCAACTTCTATTTGGAGGGGATATCAATAAATGGAAATAGATGTGCAAGGTACAAAAGGAGGAATATATTTATTGTGGAACCCCCTATAAATAGTACTCTCAAATATTTTCTCTACTCAGAGAACCTTAACAACCAAATTTCAAATAATTATAATAGCATAATACTGCTTCCTTACCAATGTTTATGGACCTTATTCTACTTATAATAATATTATCTTCTTGATATCTCTCAAATATACCTACTGGGTTCTGGGGGACTTGTTGAAGGAAAATCTCCCTGCTCAAAAAGTGAGTAATTTTGATGTGTAATAGATTGCCCCCCAAAGTATGAAGTTAGAAGATGAGAACTGATAACTGAAATGCTTTGTAGACTTTCAAGCAAGGGTATAGACACAGAGAACCTGACAGAAGCTGCACACAAACATCCAACAAATATTATGACATGTTTCAAACCTAAGGCAGGCATACCTATGCTTGGGTGATAAAGACTTGCAAGGTATGGCCGCCATAAAATACACTGCAGATCCATAATTGTATTGATAAAAAGGTATAGCCACTGAAAATACACTGTGGATCTATATTCCCATGACCTGAACTGATCGTAGACATGAAGAATACACAGTGGATCTACGAGATGACAAGACATAACCACGACCAATACAAAGTGGATATATGTAACAGTATATGTGTCATTGTTCAAGAGAAACTCCATCGCAACCTGGGCAAAGTACATATCAAAGTGGTCACTCAACCCAGGGTCTTCTTACCGATCCCAATGTAGTATGAATCTAACCATGTGAACAGATGTCTTGATGTCGAACATGGCATAAACCACTTGATTACCGGTCAATGATGTAAACCGTTAACAAGCGTGAGGGAAATCACCATTAATGTCAATGATTCCCAAGGTACTCTAGTACATTCCAACGAATGTGAATGGATGAGTTGAAGTCGAACATCTGTGGAATCATCCGATCAGAGGTCAATGATGTAAACCCACTGTCAAATGTGAGGAGGCCTACCATTGAGGCATGCAGGTCCCAAAGTACTAATAGGTTTCTAAGTCTAGTCCCTAGATAATGTGTTGAAGTTGACAAGAATAGACTCGTCAAAGGAGGGCCTTGATGTATCCCCCATCAACGACACAAAACGGAAACAGAGATGTAAATGGTAGATCAAATGAACATGGATTGACATGGGTATTGAGACATGATATTTGTGATGGCTGACTCTCGAGGCGGATACTTCCCTTGAACACTGAGGCACAACAAAAAAAACGTGACATGGACCAAAACACGATAATGCAGTGGATACTGTGACTTTCGTTGGGTGACCCAAAGGAGTAAGAAAAACTCAAAGAATTGGTTCAGTGTAGAGGTTCAACAGATTAAGATGTGCGCAAAGACAAAGTGTCGTGTTCAAGGGCGACTCTAAGAGTTACTTGGTAATGTTCTCAAAAAACTGCTTGGCTTGCTTCTTTCAATTTTTTCCCCCATCCAGATAGACGAGTGCCTCTTTTTAATTTAACGAGTTCGAGGATAACACATGCTCGATAAAACTCACCTTTGCTAAGTTCCTCTTACTTTGTTTAACGAACTAGAAGAAGTAAGGGCTCGATCCCATATGTGCCTATCGATGTTTTGTTTAGCGAGTCCAAAGACAAAAAACTCGAAGGTTTTTCATGATTATAGAGTCTAGAAAAACACTTAAAAGAGAACTCTCTCAGTTCCTTTTTCATAAAGTAGTCTGACGAGACCGAAAAAGAGATAGACTATCGCTCAACAGACGTTTTCTTCAAATACTTTAACAAGCGTGAAGAGAACAAGGTCGCTCGGTAATCTTTTCATGTTTAGAGAGTCTGAAAATAACTTAAAGATGACTCCAATGTTGTCCTTTTTTGTAATGTTAGTCTCGCGAGGCCGAAAAAGAGATAAATTATCACTCGAAAGACGCCCTTTCAAACTGTTTAATGAGTGGAAAAGGAAGCAAGATCAGTCGGCAATCTTTTCATGTTTAGAGAGTCTGAAAAGAGCTTAAAGGAGACTCTAGGGGGTTCATTTTTCGTGTATCCATACAGGTCTGAAAAAGAGATAAAAGTCTACCCGGATGCATTCTCATGTATTTACGAGCACGAGAAAGAACAAAGACTAAGCTCGGTATGCCCCCAGCTTGAAATCTAGTGGCTTAACTCCAGAAAGATCATCAAAGGCTAGAGACATGCCCTCCAAGCTTCAATTCATTCACCGAAGGAGAAGGGTGGATGAAAAGAAGGTTCAAGAGAGGTGATTGTTTCATTTTTTAACGATCTTGACACAGGAAAAGAACTATGCTCAAGGCCTCTGTTTCATTTTTTAACGAGCTTTCCACAGAGAAGAGAAGCTATGCTCGTGGTTGCTTCTTGATCATGTCTTCCAAGAGGATAACGCTCTAGAAGGATACCATGTCAAGGGACAAAACTCGGTCATGGATTCCAAGAGATCTTCGTCGGATGGAAGATAATCAGTCTGGAAGGAACACATGTCGAGGGTCATGACAGGGGTAAGGAGATCAGGCTCCAATAACCCTATCGAAGAGATCACCATGTCAACTACCGGATCCAAAGCATCATAAGTTGAAATCATGGGAGACAACACCACATAATTGACATGCGGCGAGAGAGATACTGTCTGCATATAAGAACCACTTAGGGAGGTAACCCAGTCAGGGCCGATGAATGAAAGTTGATCAATAGTCACAATTCTTCCATTGCGAGGGAAAGATATCACACGGAAAAGAGTGGATACAATAGATTTCATGGCATAGACATAATCCCACCCAAGGAGTAAAGCGAAATCCAAGGGGTCTCGGACTACCATGACATCAATAGAGACAGTTTTCCCTCCCAAAGTTACGAGAAACTGAGGGAGGGTCCCTAAAGGTTGACTAGTTCTTCTATTAAAAGCTAACAGATTCTGGGTAACCGACACAAGTAGAGGACAACCCAAAGCGTGCTAAGCAACAGAGGACAAAACACTAATGGATGCACCTTCATCTATCAGCGTTTGAGGAACGTCCCGACCATATACCTGTACTGTAATTTGGAAAGGAATGTGAGAGGGAAGACGAGGTCCAGTTAGCGCACCCCAATCAAAAAGGATGGCATAATTACTTGGAGAGGGTTTCGCAGGAGAATGAGGGATGCCCCCCAGCATGGTAGAGTCTGTATCAATGAGAAAAACATGGGTAGTATCGGGTTTACTCTCTAGAGGGAGAGTAGGATCGACCGATGATTGGATCGGATTGACCGCCCAGGCACTCTCCAAAGGAAGAGTCGGATTGACCGATGATGGAATTGGATCAACCACTTTGGCAATCTTCAGATGAAGGGTGGGACTGACCAAGGAAGGGACTGGATCAGTCACTTTGGCACTCTTCGGATGAAGGGTGGGACTGACCGAGGAAGGGACTAGATCAACCACTTTGGCACTCGTCAAAGGAGGAGTGGGATTGACCGATGGCAGAACTGAATCGACCACTTGAGTTTCATTATCCAAGGGAAGAATGGGGTCGACGAGTGGAAACAGATTGACTGCTTTGGTGTCACTCTCTAACGGGAGAGTGGGATTGATCGAGGATGAAAACAGATCGACCACTTTGGTGTCACTCTTTTGATGAAGAGCGAGGTTGATCGATGACAGAACTGGATCAGCTACTTGGGTTTGTGGTTCAATCGAGGAGGAAACTAGATTAACCAGCTGATCAACCGGACTGATCGGGGATGGAACCGGATTGACCAATCCATCAACCAACAATGGGTCGGAGTAAAGCTTATGATAACCTTTTGGAAGTTGAAGTTTTCCAAAAAGAGAAGAAGCCTCGTCCATACGAGGACAAAGGTGAGAGTAATGATTACCTTTACATAACATGCAAGGGAACTTGACATTTTTCTTCTTCTTACCAACCTGAACATCACTAGTTGATGGGGTATCATCGACATGAATGATAGAGGCCGATGACGTGGAGGACCACATTTCTAAGACCTGGGTAAGACCAGGGCAATCCCTTAGAAAGTGGTCACCCTTACAAAGGCTACAAGGGAATTTGGGTTTTGGATTCTTCATTTTAATCTTGTTGACCTCATCAACACTCCTAGTACTATTAACGGTAACTGGTTGCTTAGAGCCAACATCTGATGTTGTTGGGGTCTTTGTCCTTTTTGGGTTCTTCTTCTTCTTCTCTTTCCGTTTCTTCTTCTTCTGATCAACTTGGTTACTTTCTTTAGAGCTTTCACTAGGCAAAGAAGGAGAAATGGAAGGAGACTTAATGGGAAAAGAAGGTGAAAAGTCAACGTGAGGTTGATGTGTGGGTGATGTACCAACATCTAAAGTATTAGGTGCAGTTGAAACCTTGGGAGGATTCGGGATCACTGGAGTGGGGAACAACCAAACTGGTAATCCGATAGTGAGTCCTGGAAGACTCAGTGTGGTAACATATGGAGGACCAAAGTTTCCAAATGAAGGAAAGGTATAAGGTTCCCCAGGAGAAGGGGTTACTCCATTAGTACTCCCAGGATTCGATGCCATTAACAATGACTCGACCTAAGGTCCACTAAGTAAAACAAACAACACATGCTACGAATCTGAGAAGCAATCAATCAAACAAACCTTCCTACGATGAAACCACTAGTTGGTGATGAAATCCAACGTCGCGAGATCAAAATAGGAAGGGGCGGGGATAGAGCGGGAGGATCAGTTACATTGGCAACCTGCTTAATGGACTTACGCCTTGGTGGAAGCTTCCATGCAGTAATTGTGGATTTACCTTCCAAGGAGCCTGAGTGAGTTTGACCAACGTCTGTTCCAGGTACAGTGAGACTTCCCTTCACCGTCACCTTGTGTGAGACCCTAAAGATTGTGGCTACTAAGGTCACCAACTCATAGTCAGCCCCTGGGCGGGTATAGTCGACAGTCCAGTCGGAACGTATGGGCAGGATAACAAGTCCGAAATCAACTTGAAAGGCTCCCACACATAATCGTGGGTTTACCTTCCAGTGACCCCTAATATACGATTCGACCACTACAAACAGTTGAACCACGGAGGGATAATCTCCGTAACTCACCTGAATGCGGCCTCGTGCGTAACCCTTGTGTGAGAGGGGGATCCCAACAAGCCAATACGACAATTGGATTTGACTCTCCCTACCGCAAGATACTAAGTTTGTTCGATAGCTTTGGAAAGTTATCCTTTCAACCTATTCCAAAGCCCGACACCTTAAACTAATGTAGGTTTGCTAACAAAGATGTAAAATGTCTGATAAATTTTAATTAAGCGTTGATTTTAATGGTTGTTGTTTACTCAGAGGGTGTACGAAAGTGAAACTGATGGAATGATGACTCAATTCTCAAAAAGATGCATAAAAGATGATAAGAAATCGTTTCTTTTCAATGAATGCCTATTTAAGGGAAAGAGAAAGAGTCGTTTTCACTATGAAACACTTGATAAGGAATGCCTTCAATCAATTTTGTTCTCAATAAGATCCAATATGATGCTACAACATTTCAGAAATGCAAACTAATATGCAAACTAATCATTAAGATGTACTTTTGTCGTTTGCATGCGAATGATGATTCTCCTGTCAACTACCCTATGACAAGCACAAACTGATTTCACACAAACAACACACCCTTCTGCAATCAAACAAGAGAAAGAAAATCAAAAACGCAAAAGGAAGGAGAAAGAAATTGGATCAGATGACCTCAAAGAACCAAATGAGAAGAGTCATAGACTTCTAATGTCCTTCACTAGATTTCCCACTCAGTCGGATAGGAAAGAAGAAAGCAGGGGATTGATTTCAAGCTCTCAACAGCAAAAAATCAAAAAATAAGGAAGAAGGGCATAAAATCTTAACAACAAGGTGTTTACTTCTCAGGAGGAAGCATGTCAAATATCAAAAGAAGAATCATTGAATCCCAAACCAGCTCAGCAAGTGAAAAAACAGGGTTTGGTCCTCCAAAAAATGCAATTTTTTGAAAAGGTTTTGTGCAAAAAGGGGTTGGTGCTCTGGTGTAAGGGACACTAGGGCGTTATAAATCTCTTTCCAGCACCTTTAGGGAGTGCTGGCACTCTGCTAACATGGGCACAGGGGCGCCAGGCTTAAAAAACTCATAAAAATGTCCAAAAACCCAAAATTTGACAGTCAAGCTGAATGTGATGGGGTAAAGAGTCAATCAACAAGTGAAATCAAATATAAAGGGGTGAACAAGGCCTAATAAAACAAAGGATAAGACAAGGTCTATGAGGAAAAACAAAACTAACAAAGTTCTGATTCTTCCCCAGTGGAGTCGCCAGTTTCTATTGAATGAAAATCTCCCTGCGGACAGGTAGATCTCCTCAAAGAGATAGACTCTTAACTCTAAGATAGAAAGTGCTTATCATGGTCACTGACTTCCTTTTAGGCCTACACAAACTAATGCATGAAGAGGAAGGAGGTAAGATGTACCTTTTACCGGCGTTTGTCCCTGCACGCTCCGAGTTGAACTCTGATATTGAGCTCCTCAATAAGCCCTGTAGACAAACAAAGTACAACCACTTCCTATTCTATTGAGATTAGTTCAAAGCAGACCTATCTACTTAGAGACAAATTCATGTAATGTCAAACACAAATTAGAAAGAAACAAGCCAAGCATATTAAATTAATGAGGACAAAACATTACTTACAACCATAGATGGAATGTAGCAGTTTCGTCAAGTTCTCCTTGCCTAACCCTTGCTCAAAAGCTCCACGGTCTGAATGAAGATAGCTTTGTTGATTAGCCTCCACTTCACTATGTATCACTTATGAGATCATAAGTTTGGTATGATTCTCCACCCAGCTCCCCTTTCACCATGAGAAAGCTTGCTTATCTAGCCTTGGAGAGGCTCAACAACTTGAGATATCTTTGGGGTGAGTTGAGGATTTTCCTCCTTCAGTTAGGGATCTGCCCTAAGATCATGGCTTGATTGAGGATTCAAATCCAACTACCTTCTATGAGTGAAAAGATCCTTCCCCCATTCTTCTCAACAAATCAACTACTGCCCAAAATAGGTAGCGCTCCCTCAAAAGGGCACACAGAGCGTTATAACGCTCCCTAGTAATATATAGGGGAGCACCAACACTCCTGAGGGTAGGAGCGCTCCTGCAAAAGGACAAATGAGTGTTATAATGCTCCCTGATAGCTTATAGGGGGGTGCCAACACTCCTGAGAGAGGTATATGGGAGCGCTCCCCTCCAAAAACTCAGTTTTTTGGGTGCTTTCAAATGGCAAGAGGTTCATAAGCCTGTTGACTCATTTCTCTTCTTCCAAATCAAATGTTTGAGGTGTTTCAAGTGTCCTTCTCATGTCATTATAGGCACGACATAGGCATCATGACAGTATTCTTTCTTTGACACTTGCGACACTTGTGAGCAAAATGCGACACTTATAATGACGACACTTGCGACACTATCGAAGTGAGTAATTTCAATGTGTAACAGGACTGCTACTAGATAGTGGGGGGATACTTCAACATGATCATTTCTCTTGAATAAAAATGAGAAGGAGTTTGTGTCCTAGACACAGATTCAGAATGCTTCAAGGAAACAATCCAGAATTTAAACATGGTTTATTTGCAAACCTCAAATGGTATGCACACCTAGAATAATAAAAGAGGTGAAATCCACTGGGTAGCTTCGAGACTAGATTTATTTCTCATTTCAAAATCCCTTATACTTACTGTCCTCAGTATGAATCCCATAATCTTACCAAGCATGGGTTCAAAATACTAGCTAATCAACTTATATTTAAATTGGCAAGGCAATCCCAAGAACCACCCATTTCATTTTGAAGCATTCTAGATTGACCACCCATCCTTCAAACAAAAAATAGTTAAATGATGGATGAAGGCTCCCAGTTTCTAAGGTATAGTGATTTACTTCTTCCAACATCACCTCAAATATATTAAGTCTCACCTTCGGTAGTGGACTAAGGAATATTTTGTGGACATTTTTAAATCCCAAAGAGAATTGACAGAAAAAATGGAATAGGTCTAGTGGTGAATGATCCTTGAAGGAAGGACAAACACACTCGTTAATCAGGAGGCTCAAATTCAAACTCAATTTGAGGAACATAATAAGGAAAAGGAGATACTATGGAAAAAAAAAATCTCGGGAGCATTGGTTGAAGAAGGGAGAGAAGAACACCAAATTCTTTCACCTTTCTACAATTCAACATTGAAGCCACAACATAATTTCCACAATGAGAGATAGCTAAGGTAATAAGCTCACAACCCATGATGATATTGAGAAAGAACTAAAAAATTATTATCAATCTCTTTTTTCAGAACCTGAGAGGAATCACAAAGCAGCAATTCAAAAAATACATAGCATATCCCCTCCCTGGTTACTCAAGAACACATTGTAGTTGTACTCAAGGTAATTACACTTTAATAAGTCAAACTAGTTGTCATGGATATGCCCAAAGGTAAATACTCGGGGTTGGACCGATTCACCTATGACTTAGTTCTGGCATGTTGGTTGATAATCTAGAAGGACATATGGGAACTGGTTCATAATTATTGTATAACTTCCTCAATCCTTCCATCTCTTAATGTCACCTTTCCTATGCTTGTTCCTAAGGAGGATAATTTGGAATACCTCAAAAGAGTACGACCAATCTCACTCTACAATGTAATATACAAAATCATCACAAAAATCATCGCCAATGGGATAAAGCCACACCTTCCAAGGATAATATCTCCTAAACAATCAGGATATGCGGAGGTTGGGTAGATCCTGGATAATATTATCCTATCCCATGAGATGATTCATTCACTGAAAATTACCAAGAACATAGGTATGCTCATAAAGTTGGCTATATCTAAATCATTTGATAAAATCATATGGAAGTACATATGACACGTCCTCCTTACTTTTGGATTTTCAAAAAAATGGACCAATTGGATTCTCTCTCTCATCTCTATGGATTTATTCTCTATCCTCATTAATGGCTCACGCTCATCCACCTTCTCCCCTTCTCAGGGAATCTATAAAGGAGGCCCACTCTCCCCTTTCCTTTTTATTTTAATGGTAGAAGGACTAGGTTGTTTCCTTAAAATAGTTGTGGACTCCAACAAAATCGAAGGTTTCAGATTCAACAAAGATGATCTTGCTACCACTTACTAGAAATTCGTGGATGGTACTCTCTTAATGGGAGTTCCTACAACTCGAGAAGCGTATGTTATCAAATATGTAGTATCTGACTTCATGGCTAGCTCTAGAAACAACATTAACCATGGTATGTATCAAGTCTTGTTCTTTAATACTTCACCTTCTATTCAATTAAATATCTCTCGAATTCTAGGATTTCAATGGAGCTTCATTCCTTCCAAATATTTGGGTGCTCCTCTAGTTGAAAACAGACTCTATTAAAGTATGACTATAGTTTTGAAGACAATAGATGAATATTATAATTACTACAATTTTTTGAAATTGACCAATCTGAAAAAGTTGCAAATTTTAAACACGTTTAGTTTGACACCATGTATCTGTCATGATTTTTATTTAAAACTAAAATCTAAAAATACCCTTTTGAAGAGGACAATGAAAGGTTCCATAATAAATTTTCTATAATTTTCTACTGTGTATTATTGCAGATATTGATTTTTCATTTTACTAAATCATTATGTCATCTAAAAATAATATGCATACATGGTTTTTATAAAATTAACTAAAATTACTAAAAAACAATTAAATTGAATACAAATTGTATCAAATGAAAGTAGATTCAATTCTAAAAATGTGTACTAGTTCTAAATCCAAAATCATGATATTTTAAGGAGTCTACTCCTTCCGATGTTGGAGTAAGTTGAAGTGAACACATACTTTTCTGAGAAGACCCATAGTTACGAGTTTTCAATCGAACTCTTAGTTCAACCAAAAGCTAGTATTTTTTGGACAAAAGTTAGTTTTAACGAAAAAAATAATTTTAGATTTAAAATTGTTGCTAGATTTTTCAAGGGTGCCATTACATTTAACTTTTGGTCGAAAAAACATTTCTCCTAAAAGATTTTTTGGCCAAAAAATTTCCATTAGCATTTTTCACGATCTCATTCTCACAGGAGTGTTACCCACATTCATGATTTTACCCTATATTCTTTGTGTGAGCTGCACCAAAATTTATTTGCAATGATATTCAAAATTTGCAATGATATTTTCTTTGGGGAGGAACTCGAAAAGAGAAAAAATAAGGACTAGCAGCATGGCACAAACTCTGTTTTCAAATATTGGTAGGAGGACTTGGCTTGAGGGATCCATAAATTCTTAGAGGCTTTGGGAGCCAAAACTTGTTGGCGATGGCTCCAAAGTCCAGGAGAATTGTGGGGGAAAATATGGAGAAGGAAATGTTCAGCACACACTACCAAACATGATCTGATCCAAACGAATGACCTCAATATTGGTTCTCACTTATGGAATGCAACCTTGTATAATAAACATTTAATCCAAAACCATTGTTTCTGGGAGGTATGGAATGGGAAATCAACTTTGTTTTGGGAGGATTCTTGGAAACAAATGAAAAATATCCAAACAAGGGAATATCTTCAAACCCTATGGAAAAATAAGATGAACCAAAGAAAAACCCTAATCTCTCATTATTAAGCTTCACAACCAGCAACCCCTCGCTGGCAATCTGGTTACCACGAGAATCTTAGACTTCTCTTCATGAAGGATTTGTTTGGGAAACTTTTTGGAAAGAATTAAGAGTTAGGAAAATAAAAATTCATGAAGGTATGGACAAACTAAGGTGGGTTTATAGGCCTAGTGGAAGCTTTAATGTCCGAGAAGCATACAACCTAGGAACATAGAACTTAGATATTCCCACTCTAGAAATATAGCCTAAAATATGGAAACAAAACCTCTGGCCAAAGGTGTCTCTTTTTCTTTGGCTCTTAGTGCATGGGAAAACCCTTACATGGGAAAAACTCCTTTGAAGAGGATTCTAGGGCCCTTCTATTTGTCATCTCTACAAGTTAAATGAGGAAACTAAAAAACATATTTTAAACTCTTGTCCCATAGCAACATATTTATGAAGAAAGGGTGCCACACACTTCAGACAAATAGATCAAAATTGACTCAGCCTAGTGGAAACCAAAGCCCACTAAATACCATCTTCTTTCAACCACCCAATTTTAGATCAGGCTTGACAACTCCTCCTAGGATTTTTCCTTTGGGAAATATGGAAGGAAAGAAATAGAAGAATCTTTAAAGCCATCTCACAAGAAATCGAGTATATTTGGAATAGGATTAATAAAAACATGAAGGAAACAATTATGATTTCCCCCTAGATAGAGCAGGACTAGAAAATCAATGATCAAGAGGAAATCATTATGAAGGCTCTCTAGCTCAATCCCCCAAGTGTTCTCTAGTCTATTCGAATAAAACCCCCTTGTAGAATAATTCAGGCAAATGGGAGCCCCCCCTCCTCTAGAGTTTATTAAACTCAAATTCAATGGGGCCTCCAAAGGCAACCTAGGACCAACTGGCTTTGGAGGATTATTCAGGGAAAATGAAGGGGAAATTCTCGAGATCTATGTCGGATTCCTAGGAATACATAAAAGTAATGTAGCATAGTTGTATGCTTTTGATTTTTCTCTTCATGTGGTTGTTCGAGAAGGATATAGCAAATTGATTATGAATGGGGATTCACAACTAATTGTCCAAATGCTTAAGAAGTTGCAACAAGTCTCTTCTATAAAAAAAAATATCATGGATTTTCCACCTTGAAGAAGGATTATAATGCATAGTCAATATTTTTCACCATATCATTTCTATCATTACATCTCAAATCAATTGAATTGGAAATAAACTTGTTTATTTTCTTGCCAATGAAGGCATCGAGCATGACCAATAGCCTCTAGATATATCTTGGGATGAAACTACTCCAGAATCTCTGAAGGAGCACTATCATCCCCTTAATCAGGTTGACAGGGTTCCCTCGGATGGGGTGATATTCTCATACTACCCATGTGCTCCAGATAATGCTTTGTCACCAGTTCCCATCTACACTCTAGTGCCTCGGATAGATGGTAGGGTGGAATTGCATCCGTAATATGAAGAGAGTTATGACATTGGTTTGGAAGCTTAGGGATATTACGGTTCTCAAGAAGTTGTTTCCCTCTAGCTCGAGGCATGATATGCACAGTTTTATCTAAGCTAGTTGTCTACCCATATACTTGATATGCATAGTCTTACAGTTTTTTTTTCTTTATTTTTGTCAATCTTGTTTTGGATAGGTACTATTTTAATGCTCATTGTATAAGTCTATGGACAAAGGACTTGCTCTGTTGCTGATCATGGCCTACTTAATGGCAGGCCACTAGCCAAAGCCAATGTTTATGTTTAATGATTTTCCTTATTCAATATAAAGTTTACAACTAACTTACAAATAAAGATAAAAAATAATAAATAAAATAAATTCATTCTCAAATATTATCAAATAAAAAATAAACTTAACCATTTCCCCAAAGTAAACTTAATTATTGCACTAAGTATTTTATGATGTTATATAAGTATTTTAAGTATTCAACTTCAAATTTGAAGTTAAAATATAAATTATAACTCAGTGAATTTAAAAAATATATATTTTGAATTTAAAAATTCATATATTAAATTCATATGTTTATATTAAATTAATATTATTAATTTTTTTCACTATGTTAATCCAATAATATTCAATTATTCAATTGGTTGAATGTTTTACAAGTTTAATCCCATGACATATTTTCTTTTTCCAAGTGTGAAATCATATATTTAAAAACCAAAAACAAATTGTACTTATATTATATTATATTCATATCAACTTTATTGAACATTGCAAAACTTTTGTGTTATATATTTTTTGTTATAATATCTAGGTTAATAGTGTGTTTTGGTTCTAGAATAAGACATAAAAGAACTTCTAATTAACTAAGAGATAGTTTTCCTCAAATTTAACAAATATGTTAATTTTAAATTACATAATTTTTCTTAAATAATGATGATGAACTAATCCCTATTATGATTTTCCATCCTACTAAATAGATATAACCACTTTTTAAAAAAACAAAAATAAAAAAAAAGATATTTTTTTTTTCTCATTTTAGTATTTATTTATAAGAAATGTACTTTTGCCTCTCTTTAATCTCTCTTTTATGAAACGAAATCTATGATAGCTTAGTTTTCAATGGCTTTAACATATATATATATATATATATATATATATATATAATGGTGATTCAATAAAGATTAATAAAAAAATTATATTATTTTATTTTTAAAAATCTAATTTTAAAAAATCATCGCATGGAGATAAGCCGTGTGAATTTTACGACCTAGCAAACATTATAACATTAATTTATTTAGTGTGATAACATAAGATAACAATACATTCTCTCTGGACGGATATGTTAAAAATTCTAACACTGACAGTGAGTAACGCTGAACCCGGAACCACATTCCGATAGACTTAATCACGACAACATATAACAGTACCAAACATTTTGATTTTACATATTTCTCTCCTTTTATTACGCAATCGGGACTGGCCACAGACTTCTACATCTTCTACCTGCTCTGCCAGTTCATACAATCTTCTAACTGGTTATGGCATTTCGGCAATACCGGCTGTCGGACTCTTCATCATATACCTAAAGAAATAAGTTAATCCAGTCCGAAATATACTCATGTTTTGGAATCTTTTAATTCTTTAAATTCAATTTGGTCAATTCTACTCATTTTTCAGAATGTTTTAAATTTTTAATTCAATTCGGTCAATTCTTTTCTTATGGCCGGAGTTCTACTTAATTCAAATTTGAATGTAGGAATTTTTGTTTCAATTTAAATCAACTTAAATATTAGAAAAATAAATAAGTAAATTATGAATTTTCTTAACTTCCCAAATTACCACTGCTTCGAAAGTAAATCCACTCACATGATAGATCATACGGCATTTTTTGGTATAAAGTGTGACTATTCGGAGGATAGGAATAGGAGTACCATATATTATTGTTGGTGGGTTGGATATACACTAGCACAGCCGCTAACTCGCCCAGTTAAAAGCCTCAGCGTAGTAAAATTCTTCGCCCAGTAAAAATTCAGTTTAATTAAAAAAAAAACTTAATTGATACCGTCCGGCTCGCTCCTCTGGTAAAAATCCCAAGCTTAATTAAACAAAAACTTAATTGATACAGTAAAAACGCTAAGCTTAAGAAAATAAGTGGCGCAGTAAATAATAGATTTAATGGAAACTACACACAGCAAATTATTCAGTAAATAATTCGATCAGTCATTATCAAATTAATTTTATTAATGAATTTCAGTAATGATTACACCATATTTTAATATGTTAAGAAAATAATCTATAAAATTTTGATTTTTCAATTGTTTTGGTAACATAAAAGATATTTTAAATAAATTAAATAGTTTAGATGAATTTCTTGAAATAAAGAAAAAAAAAATTATCATTAAAAAATAGATTAAATTTGACCATTATCAATAAATATAAATTTATAAAATTGGGTGTAATGAACAAACTTTCAGAAAAATTACCTTATAAACAAAATTTAAAAAAAAATTAAAAAAGAAAATGAAATTTGTAACCTATCTTGATACTATCCACCTTTCAAACAAAGGATTACTTTAAGACAAAGGAAGATGATACCCAACTTCTTCAAATCAAACATTCTCAACTATGATTGAGATGGATAGCATGCTCAGACTCTTAGAAATTAATTAAACAATCTGTGTGGTAGTTGATAGAGATAAGTGTGCAGTAAATGCATCGATTATATAGATTTCTGTAAATTCTTGAAAGAATCAGAAACATCTGGAAGAAGCAATTCCAGTCATTGATCTTGAAACTAATCAACGGTGGAACTTTAATGCAATAAAAGTCAATTGTGTGTTCTTCGTATCTCTGTTTGTTATGGCTGTGTGAGTTCTCTAACATGGTATCAGAGCCAAGAGAGTTGTGAGGGCCATGTGAGCCGGAGAGGGCAGAGTTGTGAGGTTCCAAAAAGCTGTGAGGGTCGTGTGAGCCTGAGAGGGCAGAGTTGTTTTCTTGTAAAGGCTGTGAGGAATTCTTGCTATCGATTAGTTTAAGAGTGCTCTCCTCCTGTGCAAAAGAGCCGTGAGTGCCCTTGAGAGCGGAGAGGGCCGTGAGTGTAGTGAAAGGTGAAAGCGAGGTGAGAAGGCCACAGAACTTGTTGTTCTGTCACGCTGTCGGGAAGAGTCGGGCCCTTTGTCGTGTGCTTAAGACAGCTGTTGCGTGGAGACTAGTTGATCCCTGAGTTGCTGAAAAGAAGTTGCAATTTGGAAGAAGGGTGTCGCCATCAAAACCAAGGCTGAAATTGAAGTCTGTGTAAGAAATGCTTTCACAAATTGTTTGAATGAAGAGGTGAAGGTATAAAAATTATAAATATGGTTTGATGAGGTTGTGTTGTATTTTAAGGCATTCATAATTAAGGTTGTTAATTTCAGTGAAAAAGTGATTATAAATGTTGAATTTTCTTGGGGTTGATTTCATTAAAAATTAATGTGGTAATTTTGGTGGTTGATTTGACAAGAAAGTAATATATTAAAGAATAGAAAACTTGAACGGTGACTTGGAAAATGTGATGGACCATGGTGTGTTAATAAAATAAAAAATAAAAGGTTGAATTGATAGGTCATTGTGATGACAAGGTGTTTATTGGTAATATGGTAGTGTGATTATATGTTTTTCATGGTGTATGGATTATGACAAAGCTTATATTATAAAGGTTATGAGAAAGATCACATTATAAAAAGGTGAAGTTATATATTGTAATTTGGGTTATCTAGAATTTGGAGCATTGAATATTACAAAGTTTTTTGGGTTCTAGAGTATTGGTTATTACTAGTCATTTTAGTGCTTAAAAAAATGGCAAATATCATGGCAGATTCATATATAAATGAATCAAATAAGTTAGATGGAGAAAATTATGTCAATTGGAAGTTTAAGTTGCAGACGTTGATGGAAGGATACAATGTTTGGTCGATCGCATGTGGAGACGAAGCAAAACCAGTAGCCCCAGCAGCCTGAGTTCAAGATTGGGAGCGACGAGAGACTAAAGCAAAGGTGTTCTTGAGGATGTCCGTCAAGGACAATATCATCTCACACATTAGGGAATGCAAAACATCCCATGAAACTTGGGAGACACTTAAAGGTTTGTATGAGACGACGGACACAAACCGTGTATTATTTTTGAAGAGTAAGCTTCTTTCAATTAAGATGGAGGAGAATGAAAATATCAGTAACTTTCTTTCTAGAATCAAAGATTTGAAAGATAAGCTAGGAGATATTGGTGAAAAGATTTCTAGTACTGACCTGGTCACTGTCACATTAAATGGCATGTTAGATGAATACCAAATGTTCATTACTGGTCTTGCAGCTAAAGAAAAGGCCCCTACTTTTGATGAATTGACAGGTATTCTTCTGCAAGAGGAGGAGCGCAGAAAGAATCTCAATGGCAGATCTCATAATTCAGATCTGGCATTGGTGGCGAAAGGGAAACAACCCTACAAAAGAAATTCATGGAGGAGAAATAAAGAAGGTAGACCACATACAAAACCAGATAATGGCAGGGCACCACCAAGCACAAACGCAAATGTGAAGAAGAATGAAGGATGCTACTACTATGGTAAGTTTGGACATTATGCTAAAGATTGTAGGAGGAGGAAGTTTAATGAGTCCAAATATAACAAGCATTCAGGAAATTTTGTTAATAAAGGTGCCAGAGTATGTGATAATTTCAAAAATCTCAAGTTGTTTGTTTTTTATGTTGCTTTATCAACAGACACTGATGATGCTAATGCCTAGTTTATTGATTCTTGTGCTTCAATTCATATGTCATGTAATAGGAATTGGTTTGATACACATCATGAAAACATTAATGATGTTCATAAGATCTATCTAGGAGATGATAGGTCACATGAAATTGAAGGGTATGGAAATGTATCTATGACTTTACCTACTGGTGAGGTGAAACAAATCCATAATGTAATGTATGTGCTAGGCATAAAGAAGAATTTAATTTATGTATCCACCATTGCAGATCAAGATCTAAAAGTTGAATTTGTTAAGTCACAATGTGTGGTGAAGGACATACAGGATCACTACAAAATCATTACAAGAGGATCTAGAGTTGGAGGACTGTATAAGCTTGATGTTACAAGGAGGGATCATCAAGCGTTGGCATCCACAACAATGTCAATGGAAGAGTTATGGCATCAAAGGTATGGACACCTAAACCATAATGATCTTATGATGCTTAAGAAGAAAGAAGTGGTAGAAGGTCTTCCAATGTTTAAGAGTGAACATGTTGAATGTGAAGGATGTGCATTAGGAAAACAACATAGAGAAGAGTTTCCTATGCATATAGATAAAAGAAGGCGAGAAATTCTTGAACTAGTGCATACTGGTGTTTGTGGACCCATTCAAACTAGATCTCTTGGAGGAGCATATTATTTCCTTATCTTTATTGATGATAGAACTAGATACACTTGGGTCTATTTTATGAGAAAGAAAAGTGATGTGTTTGAATACTTTAAAGAATTCAAGAATATGGTTGAAAAGCAAACAGGAAGGAGAATCAAGATTCTCAGGTCAGATCAAGGAGGGGAGTATACATCAGGGGAATTCATCAAGTATTGCAAAAATAATGGGATTCAACAGCAATTTACAGTGCCACATACTCCTCAACAAAATGGAGTAGCAGAAAGGAAAAATAGAACCTTGGTTGAATGTGCTCGCAGTATGATAAAAGGTAAAAATCTTTCTAATGGTTTTTGCCCTGAAGCAATTAGTACTGTTGTATATCTAAAGAATAGAAGTCCTACAAAAATTTTATAGCACAAAACACCTTTTGAATCTTTTTATGGATATAAACCAGAAGTGAGTCACTTGAGAATATTTGGGAGTAAAGCATTTTCTCATATTCCAAAAGAAGATAGAAGAAAGCTTGATGCAAAGGCAATCAAATGCATATTTATTGGTTATTGTACAGAATATAAAGCCTATAAGATGTTTAACCCTAACAATCATAAGGTGTTTGCAAGTAGAGATGTGTTGTTTCATGAAAATGCAGATGAAGTACGAAAAACATATGATTATGATGTGTGGAATCTACCTAAAGAAAATGAGGAAAATGTTAAAGAAGAAGAAGAAGAAGTCCAAGGAGAAGCTCCAAGCATCATAGATTCTAGAAGTAGCCAGAGCACAAATAAAAGAGGTGAAGGAACTCCACAAAGAAGTGAAGAACTAAGGAGGACAACAAGACAATCTAAGACCTCAGTCAGGTATAGAGACTATGCCTTAATAACTCAAGCTATGAATGTGGTAGAACCTTTAAATTATGAGTAAGCTAAAGACCACAAAGAATGGATGGATGCCATGAAGGAAGAATATGACTCTATAATTAAAAATGAAACATGGGAATTGACGGAATTGCCTGAGAGCGAAACCCCCATAGGATCAAAATGGTTGTTCAAATATAAATTTAATGTTGATGGTAGTATAGACAAATACAAAGCTAGATTGGTTGCCAAAGGTTATTCACATAAAGAAGGGATAGATTATGAAGACACTTTTGCTCCTATAGCAAAAATGAATACTATTAGATTAATGATTGCATTGGCTACCAAGTATAATTGGAAGTTGCATCAGTTAGATGTCAAGTCAACATTTTTGAATGGAGAATTAAAAGAAGAGGTTTATCTTGTTCAACCAGAGTGTTTTGTAAAGAAAGGAAAAGAACATATTGTATGCAAGTTGAAGAAATATTTATATGGACTTAAACAGGCACCTAGGTCTTGGTATGAGAAAATTGATACATTTTTCTTTCAACAAGGCTTTATAAAAAGTAAAAGTGATCCAAACTTGTATATCAAGAAAGATAGAAATGGTCAAATTGCTTTGATTTCTCTATATGTGGATGATCTTATCATAACAGGAAGTGTTATTGGGTTGATAGAAGAGATCAAAAGAAAGTTCTCACAACAGTTTGAAATGAAGGATCTTGGACATTTACATTACTGTTTAGGTCTTGAGGTATGGAGAGAAAATGGTAAGACCTTAATCACACAAAGAAAATATACAAAGGAGGTACTCAGGAGGTTTAATATGAACACATGTAAGCCAGTATCTACTCCATTAGAACAAAATGTTAAGCTCAGCAATAATGATGACTCAAAAGAAGTGGATGGTACTTTGTATCGACAATTGGTGGGAAGTCTAAATTATCTCACCACAACTAGGCCATATATTGCATATCCAGTTAGCATTCTTAGCCAATTTATGGCTAAGCCTCATGAGAATCACTGGAAAGCTACAAAGAGAGTCCTCCGATATTTGAAAGGGGCTATTGATTTTGGTATTGAGTATATGAATGATTTTGATGTTGAGTTGACAGGTTTCTTAGACTCTGATTGGGTAGGAGATCCAGATGACAGGAAGTCTACTACAGGATATGCATTCAGTATTGGATCAGGGATCATGTCCTGGAGCAGTAAGAAACAACCAACTATTTCTTTGTCATCCACTGAAGCTGAGTACAAAGCATTATTCACTGCCACCCGTGAAGCAATCTGGCTAAGGACGATACTTGAAGATGTTGGAGAAGAGAAAAAAGTACCAACAATCATCCAATGTGACAACCAAAGTTCCATCAAACTGGCAAACAACCCAGTGTATCATGCTAGGTCAAAGCATATTGAGACACACTATCATTTTGTAAGAGAAAAAATACAATCAAATGAAATTGATGTATTGTATTGCAACACAAATGATAATGTTGCAGATATATTTACAAAGCCTCTTGGGAAGGCTAAGTTTGTAATATGTAGAGATAAGATAGGTGTTGTAAAGGTTGTTTAATTAAGGGGGAGTGTTAGAAATTAATTAAACAACCAGTGCGGTAGTTGATAGAGATAAGTGTGCAGTAAATGCACCGACTACACCAACTTCGGTAAATTCTTGAAAGAACAAGAAACGTCTGGAAGAAGCAATTCCAACCATTGATCTTGAAACTAATAAATGTTGGAGCTTATCCCACCATTGTATAAATACTCATGCCTGTAATGCAATAGAATTCAATTGTGTGTTCTTCGTGTCTTTGTTTGTTATGGCTGTGTGAGTTCTCTGATAAGACTTCTCACTACTAAAAATATATGGGTATGCTTGAGTCTTTTAGAATCGAAGCTTGTGTCTACAACTACTAACGCTAGTTAGACTAACGAGGAATAGATCCGTGAGATGCAGAATCTGGGCTTACAGAGTCGGATGCGGGAGTGAAATTCGTAGGTCTCCCTGCATCGGCATCTATGAAAATCAGTTGTGTGTGGGATGGATGGTAGGTCTCCCACTATAATCTTTAAATGATTTTCCCAACTCAAAACATTTTGTGTCTCTCTTGTGGATCTCCAATAAAAGTATTTGAAAGCCTCGACACAAATAATTGAAATAATACACAGAATTTCTAAAAACAATTTGAATCATGGAAAAATACACAGGATTTATGACAACCTACCGAACAAATGTTTGTGAAGACTATTATTTGACATGAACTCATATACCATCAAGCATTAATTCCCTTATGTGCAACATCAGAGTAAACAAACAAGGTTACAGTGATGGACGTTGGTGAGGAGCTTCACTTCTGTCAAAAACTCCGCCGCAACTTGGGTAGTCTTCCTTTCATTTAGTTTTGTTATCACTCCAGGAAACTCTCCTAGGCTGTAAGTCGGAGATGCCTGGTAACTAACTCTTTTTGGGAAATGTTTTCTCAATATTTGATATGGTTTTGGATCAAGATGAATATCTAGGGACTGGACTATGTTTTCAAGACTGTCTAGGAATACAAAATCTTACAAGGCCTTCTAGCAATGCAGTCAGACAAGGTTTGATTAAATGGGATAAGGAAACAGCTATTGAACCAGATTATACTTCATACAAACAAGCACAATGGGTTTAATAACCGAGAAAATAACTTATGGTCATCAGCTAAAACAATCAACCAGTGAGATGACAGTCACAAGCAGATTAAATGAGCATCAATGAAGAACTTTCACTCACAAGCTATCAAAGAACAGAGGAGAAAGATCTGACAGCACAACTAAAGGAAGCTTGCAATTTTCTATAAAATAAGAATAAGTCTTTTGATTACAGTAACAGCATGGTAGCATCCAAAATCGAACCCCTGGTTCATCTTCTATCCTAAGCTTTATAGCATTACAAAACAGTTCTGAGATCCTAAAAACAAGGATCAGATATACTAAAAATAGTAAGTCAAAATTCAGTTGCAAAAGAAGTGGGATGCTTCCCCAAAATGAGGGCAATCCCAAATTTCTCTCTGTTGGTTGTTGGTGAAGTGTAGAACAGCCTTCCAAGGCTAGATGATGACTTTCAAATAGAGACTAAGTCGAATTTGTTGATGTGGCCAAGTGCCCTGCTTTTCTGTCTTAATTAAAATTGTCCATAGGCCTTTAAAATAATTCTTTTCTTCATGACTTGTCAAAAATAGCTGCTGGAATAGACTTGATAATTCATCAGTCATTCATTCAAAAAGATCTTAAATATTTTCATATAAAAAATCCTTGATATGTGCAAAAACTCGTTCAATTCTGGACACACAGGCTTTCGGTGGTTACTTGGAAAGTTTTTGGGTGAGTTATCCACCGAAAGCACCTCTTTCGGTGGTTAATGAGCACATTGGAGGCTCGCCTAAACCACTGAAAGTCAGAATTTCCAGAAAAATATGCCTTTGGGAAAAATCAATTTTCTCAGTCGTGAAATGTCCATTTTGCACGTTCAAATAGTCGATTTTTAACTACAAATCATAATATTTCCAATGGTGCAATCAGCTTTGGATTTGGATCCCGGGAATCTGTCAAAATTTTCACTACAAGATTAGGCATCACTCTTTCAAAAATGCTGGTGCGTTTTTGGTCGTTAACATCTGGCTCCAACTAGGATGGATACCTCCCTGTGAGGTTTTCAAGAACCTAGAAGACCTTGTGCCTTTAGTATTGGGCCATGGAGTCATTCAGCCTTTTCAGTGGTTAATGAGCACACACAGGCTCGCCTAAACCACCGAAAACAGAAACTTACACAAAAATCAAAACTTAATGAATCTCGATTACCTGCAAGAGTACAAAGACCTCAGGGTTTGCTAGACAAAGATCATCTCTCTATTTACAACACTTCCATTTCTCAGTATGAGGTCAATAGGCACATCCACCATGACTATCTTCCATGAATAGGAGAGAAATGAGGATTTTCACCAATTGCATATTTCAGCCTTCCAGAAACATAATGAGGGAACCAAGTTGCACCACCACTAGCATTTTCATAAGGTATAAAAGAAGGATCAAGGACAACAGTAAACCAAAAATCCACTGGATTGTGTGGACAATCATAAAGAATCCACAGATAAGTCTACAATAATAATCAAAATTTAGGCTGTGAAGCCACCAATGGAGGATGTTGCCGGTTGCGACCATGTCTCTGTAAACCTTTTCTGGATTGTGTATCAATACAGCAGCAACTTCAGATACAAAGCATTTTTAGATCTTCTAATATGTGCAGATAGCCTTTTTTAAAATGACCAAATATAGTAAAAAAACTTATTTTTGACTTTCTTCTTCAAGAATAGTGTTTAGACTTAGTTTGATAATTCATAATCATCCTATTCCAGAAGATTTCACATCATTCCAACTTGAATATCTCGAATCTGGGCAAAATTTTGAATATTTTGGTTAAAACAGCTTTATGTGATTAACAGTATTTGGATTTAAGCACCTTATCCACCGAAAGCACTTCTTTTCGGTGGTTAATGAGCACTGGAGGGCTCACCTAAACCACCGAAAAATAGAAGTATTTCAAAAATCAAAATATCAAAATTCTGATTACCTGCATGTTGGTAACTGACTTCAAGGCTTCTTAGATGAAGCTCTTTTCTCTCTGACTAAACTTGTAATCTCCTCCTGATGGGTTTCAGCTTGCAACTCTCCTTCCATAGAAGTGGCAATTAGAGCAAGGGCCTCTAATCCAAGTGGTCTAGCTATGACATGCTCTTGAGGAAATACTATCGTGATGTCAATCTTCCAAGCAGCAACAGTAGCCGCAACCTCCATGCCAATGTAACCACCTCAAATTATAACCAGTTTTGGGCACTTTGCATAGCAGATACCAATAAATAAGCATCAACAACATCTCGAATATAATGGACACCTGGCAAACTTCCTCCAATTGTGTCCGGCAACCTTGAAGCACTGCGAGGCAGTTGTAAGTGTTTGTGTCGAGATATCCAAGCCTGTCATTCAATCCCTTTGTCCTTATAAAGAAAGGGGCTCTTTTGCAATTTCAAGAAATGTAGACCCTTGAATTAAACTCCATCAGTAATTTTGGTACACCATAAGATTTCCCTGTTAACATACCTTTCTGATGCAAGATTGACTAGAATTGACAACCATCCTTTTCGATGAGAATCTGATTCTGAATGAAATCCAACTTGTTCCTGATTGCGGAATTGGTTTGAGAATCATGTGGAGTTTCTCCAGCTTCGGAAGATAGAAAATTATCTCTGACCCGGGGTAAATCGTTCAGATAATTATAGTCCATATTTTCTCTTATTCCCATATGACAAGATTTATTACCACCGTCAGAAGCTTGTTCACAATGCCTAAAACAGTAAAACATGTTGCAGATATAACCTTGCGACAAGAAAATCCAAAAAATGAAATTGACAATCCAAATAAACAGGAAATCCCAACTGGCAGCAATACTCCTAATGAAGACCAATCGGACTCATGTGAGCTATCTTGCTTCAACTTCTTCAACTCACCTATAATAAGTAGCTCCAATGGGAAGAGAAGAAAAGCTTCCAGGTTATTGCACAACACTACGCCCCAAGTATTCAACCCAATAGTCATGACTACATGCTTTATATAGACAAAGTCTATTTACATACTTACCAAGTATGCCAAGGCCCAACTATATTCCATTACTGTAAATTGATAATCAGTGGCAACATAAAGCACGCCACCTCCAAAAATAATAGCTAGTGAGCACCGAGTTTTAGCAGAAGGCCAAGGCTGCTTCAAGTACAAACTTTCACCAATGTCAACAAATATAGGGACAGTAGAACGAAACACAATAAATGTGTCAACATTTGCATGCAGTAGCAACTCAGTATTTGTGAATAGAGACAGGTAGAAAATTAAAGCAGCAGGTAGAAATCTCCACATCGTATGAAGGACAACTTTATCATGTTCCAATAATTTTAACTGGCCAAGAATCAGGACTGCCACTACACTTGTCAAATATTGTAAAGTTGTCAAAGCAACCTGGGTATGGAAACTTCATGATTGCCCACTTGTTGATAATTGATAACAAAAAATCAGAAATGCAATACCCAGCTGCAATTCCATAAATAGAAGCACCCTGCCACACTGTTTGGAATTTTGCATACCATGGCTTCTGAAAAAGAATGCAGCAATATTCAACCTGTTTGGACCTGATCCAATTTTGTAGTAGTACCAAT
>ML784784.1:559309-611737 GCA_009831015.1 Picea engelmannii | reverse complement strand
TGTTGGTGAAGTGTAGAACAGCCTTCCAAGGCTAGATGATGACTTTCAAATAGAGACTAAGTCGAATTTGCTGATGTGGCCAAGTGCCCTGCTTTTCTGTCTTAATTAAAGTTGTCCATAGGCCTTTAAAATAATTCTTTTCTTCATGATTTGTCAAAAATAGTTGCTGGAATAGACTTGATAATTCATCAGTCATTCATTCGAAAAGATCTTAAATCTTTTCATATCAAAAATCCTTGATCTGTGCAAAAACTCGTTCAATTCTGGACACACAGGATTTCGGTTGTTACTGGGAAATTTTTTGGGTGAGTTATCCACCGAAAGCGCCTCTTTCGGTGGTTAATGAGCACATTGGAGGCTCGCCTAAACCACCGAAAGTCAGAATTTCCAGAAAAATATGCCTTTGGGAAAAATCAATTTTCTCAGCCGTGGAATGTCCGTTTTGCACGTTCAAATAGTCAATTTTTAACTACAACTCATAAGATTTCCAATGGTGCAATCAGATTTGGATTTGGAGCCCGGGAAGCTATCAAAATTTTCACTACAAGATTAGGAATCACTCTTTCAAAAATGCTGGTGCGTTTTTGGTCGTTAACAACTTTCTTAACAGCGACATCTGTGTCATCCGAAAGTCTTCCCTGTTCATATATTAAATCACAAGAATTAATTTGAAAACTTCGCTTACATTTGGACAAAACCATCAAATCCACTTTTGATATTATACCTTGTAAATTTCACCGAATCCTCCTTTGTCGAGCATATTGTTTCTATCAAAATTCCCTGTGGCTTCTCTCAAAAACAGATACAGTGACCACCTTAATGCCAAAACAATGAAAAAAAATCGGTGTGCTAAAAAATTATATCAAAGAAGATACCAAACCATCTGTTCCTCCAGAACTATTTGTGAGCGCAGACGATTGTTTATGTAACAAACTTTCTGGAACTAATTAAGCGTAACTATTTACGCGTGCACAACACAGATCTCTATAATTCCACCACGGAATGGAATTGATCGACCAAGCTAAACCGTTTGGAATAGAATTTATGGGCCACCTAATGGATTTGATAGATACGAAATCGTTTAAATAAATTTTTTGAGTGGTAATGAGTGGGCCTAATGGTTAAGAACATGTGTTTCCTAGGTCACAAGTTCAAATCCAGAGGGGGTAGGGTATGTATACCTCCGTAGACTTTACCAGTCAAATCGTTGGGCCCAGGGAGGTCCCTTGTCCCATAAACAAGGGGGTCTCATACACCAATTAGATGTTTGGCTTGACCCTGACCTTAACAATGGATTATTATTATTATTATTATTATATGATCAACAATGTTTGTGATTTTTAAGATATTTATATTAAAATAAATGGTATAAGAAATTAATGTTATATTGTTTGATTAGTTTATACTGGTAGTATTATTAATATATGATTAATAAAATTTGTAAAAATTGATTTGTGAAATGTTGATATTAGTATTTAGTTTATTGATGATATTTTAAAAATATTTATAATGAAATAAATTGTATTTGGTTTATTAACAATATGTTTTAAGGAAATTAATTTTGTTTAAGGAAAATGGAAAAAAAATAATGGTTTTGTCTTAATATTTTATTTTTATAACTAAAAAGATAAAAATTAGGTATTTTTCTAATAACTTTTATGAGTTAATAGTTTAAAAAGTTTTGCCAATAAATAAATAGACAAGGCCCATTTTGTTTAAGAGTTAAGTTTAAAAAGTTTTGCCAATAAATAAATAGACAAGGCATTTTGTTTAAGTGTTTTAAAAATAAGAAAATTTGTTTATCATTTCTTCCTTAATATTATATTAAGGAAATATTTTTTATTTTTCAAGTTGAAGTTAATGATCTCTTCACAATAATTCAACTTTTTGCTTATTCTTTGCTTTTTTTTTGTTAGATCACAATTTTTTTAAATTTAGTTCTGATCATGCTTTTAATGATATTTATATTTTGTAGAATTGTGTTTATTAAATTTTTTTTATGAACACTATAAGTCAATTATGATAAAAAAAATTAATAATTTTTATAAAGACATTCCATGAAAAAAAAACTTGTTAAGTATAGAAAGTACATATGGTTCTGTTTGAGATGGTCACATTTTTCTACTTATGTCAATATATTATAATTATAATTAATTGAGTATTTTTTATGCATTTCATTTTACATTACCACCATTTCTTGCCAACCTCCACATTGAACACAATAAATTCTTTCTATCCTATTGGTCGTCATATAAACTGTTAATGAGCACTTATTACTATTAATTTCTTACAAGGAAAATAACTATACTTAAAAAAACACAATGAGAAACATATATATGCCAATAAAGTATATTATCTCTCAAAACTCATGTTTTTCCTCTTAAAACCCATGTTTCTCCTTTTGTTTCAAGTTTCTTCCTTTTTAATAACTCTCTTAAGTGTTTTTCATGTACTTCTCTAGAAAGAACAGCTATTTACAATTTACCAGAATTCACTATATTCGCTAATTGAATACTTTCAACCAAATATACCCAAATATGTGTCTAAGCTTCCATAAAAATAATAAACAACTATTTGTCAAAAATACAAACTGTTTCTACTATTTCATTCTATCATCTACGGGTGCTATTGACATGTATCTATTTATTTACTACTTAATAAATACATAAAATTAGTAGCACTTAATATTTTTATGTATATTTGATATAAATATTCATTAGCCATTTAAATTTATGGTCTAGAAAAAAATATAATAAATAACCTAGCATGACACAAATAATGTGTGAGACTAATGCATCCATGCAGAGTTGTTGAACACATATGATAAACATATATGTCTTCAAATTGGTGATAATATGGTAATAATAGTATATTTGTCAAAAATACAAACTTTTTCTACTATTTCATTCTACTATCTAAGAGTGTTATTGACGTGTATCTATTTATTTACTACTTAATAATTACATAAAATAGTAGTGCTTAATATTTTTAATATTTGATATAAATATTCATTAGACATTTAAATTTATGGTCTAGAATTTTTTTTAATAAATAACTTTATAAATGCACATAGCATGACACAAATAATGTGTGAGACTAGTGCATCCATGTAAAGTTGTTGAACACATATGATAAACATATATGTCTTCAAATTGGTGATAATATGGTAATAATAGTACAAAGGTAAGGGGTAAATTAAGGAATCTAGACTAATTTATATCACAATCAAATTAATAATATGTATCTTTAACAAATTATGGTGATCATGTGTCTTACGAGGCAAATAATCATCCATGGTGAAATATTTTTTAAATGAAGAACCATATACAAATCACTTTCTTCACAAACTCTAAGTCATCCTTAAAAAATATCTATGGTGCAACAAGATGATTTTTTAGACCATCTACAATTGTTTTTTTTTTTCTCATAAATCTTTATTTGTCTTTAACACTACCAACTACCAAGTATCTTTCTTTGTAGAAGTAATATGTTTCCAAAGAAAATTTGACACATTCTTGAAAACATGTATTACATACAATAAATGTGCAACTTTAGGTTCTTCTAATATGAGAGATTGTAGAATTTGGATATCATAGAGTTCATGCATTTTGGTAATCAATCTAGAGGAATTTTGAAGTAATTTGGATCATCATCAATATTAGATAGGTTTCGGTTGAACATATCTTCCCAGACCGATTCAATGCAAGGTTCAATTTTATTTGATCAATTTGTTCACATCATGCTACGAGGGGGTGATACCTCAACCTAATCATTAAAAGTTGTCATCATTCAACAAAAATGATGCATAAAACAAAGAGAAATAAACATGATGCATTAATTGTTGATGATATAAATTACTAGGCATTAATTGTTGATGGATTGTCCAACAAATTACTAGGCATGGTGGATGAGATTCAATCTCCAAACCTCTTTAGACTTAGAAAAATATTCTTTGCAAATCTAAGTAATCTTTGAGGTTAAAGAAGAGAGATTAATATTACATTAAAAAATAAACCTCTTTAAACTTAGAAAAATATCCTTTGCAAATGAAAGTAACTTTTGAAGTTAGGAAGAAATGTTAATATTACATTGATAAAATATATACTTGCAAGATGAAAAATGATTAAGACAAAGACATTATTTGCGTAATTAAAATAATTAACAAGAACCTAAGTTAAGATAAAAAACTATCTTCTTAAATGTTGTCTATTATTTAAGTTCAACCAATGTTTTCTACATCATGTGTATTATTATTTAAGGTTCAACCAATGCTTTCTACATCATATATCACATAGATAGATTTTTAGAATTAAATAAATGTTTAATTTCTCATTTCTAAGAATTTAAAATTTTTATTTTAAAAAGAGTTTAGTAAACGTTTCCATTTATTTTAATTTTTTATCTTACAATTTAAGTTTCAACCAATACTTTCTACCTTATATGATTTTAAAATTTTTATTATAAAAAAGAGTTTAATAAAAGTTTCAATTTACACCCTGAATGGGGTGTTCCCTTGATATGACAACTCCACTTAGGCTAGCCACCACTTGGCCACTCTTTAATCCACCTGGCGTATGCTCTTCGCCACATCCCCTCCCCGGTCATGTCAAGGCCCTCCGTTACCTGCTGCCACCCTCCACTCTTCATTCGAATTCTATTGTTCACTTGCCCTCGGAGCTCTTCAACTCGTGTGTCTTCATGGCGCCGTGCAAACTCTCCTTCATGTCGCTTCAGCTCCAACCCTGTCGTCCACTTCTTCTAATCGTCATGGGGTCTCCGGAGCCACAGTTCCTTGTTTCCATTTCGAAGTGTCGGGATTCCAAATCTCGCGCCTCCCTCTGTATCGCTTTCGAACCCTGGTGCGATTTTTTGTGGGCTCCTTGCAGGTCTTGGAGGTCGCTTCTCACGAAGCCAAGACCCTAAGGCAAGCTAAAGAGGGGGGCAGCCTGGTACTTGGCCCGTGGAATAAAATAGTCGGCTTCAGACATTCTAGATGAACCCGTCGACCCTATTGAAGCTTTCCCCGTAGCAATCCCTGCAATCCAGGTTGAACCCCTAGCAGTCTCGGCCCCTGAAGCTCTCCTCGCAGACCCCCTCCCCTGTTGCATCTCCTCCTCCCGAAGAGGCTCCTCCTCTTGCACCTGTCTTCGTGGCCGCCCAGAACCAACCACCTCGTGACCTCTCCCCCCTCTCGAACCCCTACGACTGTAAGGTCGAGTGGTTCGATTTGCATGGGAACTCGCTCGATTTTGTGCCCACCCCCTCCCTCACCCCCTCTGCGTCCATTCTTCCCACCATACCCTCCTCGTTTCCCTTTCACCTCCCCCCCGGGGTCCTCCTCCTCCTATCCTCTCTGCACCCACCCCAACCCCTCCTGTGTTAGGTGTGTGGACCAAACTGAAATCCTGCATAACCTGTGCACCATAAAAAAGGACTTGGAGGATATCAAATTGTTGAAGAAAGACTTGGAGGAGATGAAGTTGGCAACGCTCGACACACAGAACAGAGAAGCAAACCACTGGAGAAGAGTGGATGCCATGATGATGTTCATGCAGGATCTTCAACAGGCCATCGCGGAACGTGGGAAAGGCAAAGCACTAGCGAAGCAGGTTTTCACAGGACTGCATCTTGGTCCAGATTTTTAGGATTTGCTTGTTTTTTCTTGACTCTCTATGGACTATCATTTTGTGCCTCGGCCCTGCATGACCCAACAACATAGTTTATTTACAGTAGATTGTCTGTGGCGATGGTGGTTTCCCAACTGGACACCAGAGTCATACTTTTTTTGAACATATGACCTTACTAGTTTGCAACCATCTGGCGCAGTGGTTTCCCACCTAGGCACTACGACCACGTGGTTATTTACATCTTAGACATCTGTATTTTTTTTAACAGGAATCAATACATTACTCTAACTTACGAAAAAAAAAAAAAAATCAATTTACCATTTTTTTTCTTACAATTTAAGGTTCAACCAATACTTTCTACATCATATATAACTTAGATTTTTAGAATTAAATAAATGTTTGATTTTTGGATTTTAAATTTTTATTTAAAAATAATAATAATAAAAGTTTCATTTTATCATATTTTAAGAAAATTGATTTTAAAAATTTTATTATCAAAAAAATATTAATAAAAAATTCAATTATAAAATTATAACATAGGGAAGAAAAATAATTTAAAGAAAATCACTTGCAATTACTATTTTGTTGTCTATTTTTACATCATCCGTGAATTTTTACCCGAGCTTCTTAGAGACACAACTTCTTAGTTTTCCATATACTTAATCTCATCTCTCTAATAAAGCACTATATTATATACTTTTAATTTTGATATTTTTTTTTTTATTTTTTTTTTAACTTAAATAAATCAAAATTTAATAATTAATATTAAAATGATTTTTTTATTCAATAAAATCAAAATTTCTTTTATTATCAATATATATTTATATAATGTTATATAATTAGGTCGAAAGGAGTACACTTATTCGAATTGAGCACATTAAATAAGTTTTTAATCTTTGATGTCTTTTTTATGGACAAGATTAAATATGAGAATAAGATTCTTAATAGTCACAACAAATAAAGGGTTGTGATTTCAATCATTAACTTCCTCACATTTATAAATGAGTACTTTTATGTGTTTACTTTTTAACATTTACTTAACATGATTAAAAAATTATTGTGTTGCCTATTTGATTGCCAAATTTAGATGATTAGCAAGGATTTCATTTAATTGTGATTAACTTAATAGTGGAGTACATATGTCTCCCATTTCGGTGGTGGAATGACAAATATACAGATGTGTTTAAGTTGTGTATACAAAGTCATCTAATGGAGCATTCGCTTCCTCTAGCCATGACTCTACACACCTTAAGGTTTAAAGAATTTATTTAAACGGTTTCCTGTATATTAATTCCATTCAATGGTCGTTAAATTCCATTGTTTTCCATATATCAATTCCATTCGGTGGCCGATAAATTCCATTCTATTAACACTACTACCAATATAAACTAATCAAACATTATAACATTAATTTATTTATTGTTGTTGGCGTTGGAAGTCACTTCTGGATTGCAGCAGGAGCAGATCCCGACGCCCATCAGTTTATGTCACGATTTGTTTATAGAGGGTGATCAAGTGGAAGAAAACTCGGAACAATATCGTTCTAACTCCGAAACTAGGCTGGACATGCACAGGTAGGTGAGGTATTAGTTAAACTTCAAACAGTGAGTTGTAGTAAGGGTGAATAGGAGGAAGACTTCTGTAAGGAAAAGTTGAGGGTTGTTGTAGGCATCAAGCTTCTGACAACCTGTAGAAGAAAAACTTGAATGTAAGAACTTCTTACGCTCAAATGTAGGCAACACTGGAGAATATAACAGTGCTACAATAAATCCTTTATCTTAACACAGTCACAGTAATTCACGCGAATCAGTCGATCATGAACTCTCTCAGTATGAGATGAAACTAGATGGGATAAGAAAGTTGTATGTTATAAAACAAGAAATCTCACATACAAATACATAACTAGAGAACTAGAGCGTCTATTAAAACTTTATAATTGGGAGCTTTGCTCTACCATTGATGCTTACAAAAATAGAAAAATCGAGTATATATACTCAGAAAATTCACCCAACAGAGGCGTGCTCGAACCTCCAAGGCGTGGTGTCTTTTTAGTCAAACCTGGATAGAAANGGGTACCACGGGCTAATTGCTCCAGGCCTCCCATACCTTCCATTTATGGATCGAGCTGAGGTTTCACCTACCTGCTAGATTATTATTAATTGATTCCCCAGGGAGTGGCCGAGATGATACCCTCAGGAGAAGACCAAGTTCTTTCTCTCTAAGGCTCGGAGGCTAGCCTCCATTTCTTCTGGCACCACCCTCAATGTAACCCAGGGCCATGACCTAGCACCTCTCTCCAAGGGCACTTCAACATTTCTTCTTTCGGGGGTTTCTACTTCCCCTGTTTTCAAATTTCCTGGTGCCCAATCTCGCGAAATGGCCCTCCAGGATCAATGGTTGGATCGGATTTAAAACTGACGGCCATGATCATTTTTCCTTGAACACATTGGCTCCACGTCCCTCATATTCTTTGTCCCTTTTCCGCATGACCCAGTGCTATGACCATGGGCCTGCACCCAGAGGCACCTTCGCATCTCGCGTATCATGGATGGGAGGGAGTTGATCCTTTCTCTTCAAAGTCACGATAGGCGATGTGGCGATAGAGCCCAATCGTGTGCCACGTGTCCCTCCTTGATCGAACGGCCCTGAACTTCTTCAACGATATTGTGGGCCCAAATCCTAGGTGCCTTCGGCAGTTTGTGTATCATGAATGGGAGAGAGCTGATCCTTTCTCTTCAAAGTCACGATAGGTGATGTGGCGATAGAGCCCAATCGTGCACCACGTTTCCCTCCTTGATCGGACGGCCCTGAAATTCTTCGGTGATACTGTGGGCCCGAATCCTGGATGCCTTCGACACTTCGTGTTTCAGGGATCCCAGCTACAGATAAAAAGTGCTTCAAGGTCGCGATGGGCGAAGCTGTGATAGAGCCCGATTGTGTGCCACGTGTCCCTCCTTGATCGAACGGCCCTGAACATCTTTGGCGATACTGTGGGCACGAATCCTGGACACCTTCGACACTTCGCGTTTCGTTGATGGGAGGGAGCTGATCCTTGCTCTTCAAAGTCACGATGGGTGAAGTGGTGATAGAGCCCAATCGTGCGCCACGTGTCCCTCCTTGATCGAACGACCCTGAACTTCTTCAATGATACTGTGGGCCCGAATCCTGGATGCCTTTGACACTTCACATTTCGGGGATCCTAGCTACAGAGAAAAAGTGCTTCAAAGTCGCGATGGGCGAAGCTGCGACAGAGCCTGATCGTGTGCCACATGCTCCTCCGGGATGGATGGCCTGGATCATTTTGGCAAGATTGCGGGCCTGATTCCTATGCTAAACATGGCATAATTTCGTCGGCCACAAATATCCATCGACCGACGATCTACTCCATCGATCGATCCTCGCCGCCAGGCACTGGGTCGTGCGTCTGCTAGCATTTTAAGCCCGAAATTGATATTTTATGCACTGCATGGTGTGCTCACGGATGCATCCTTGGACAAAATGCCTTTGTTGGACTTTTAGGCCTACTTCTTCACAGCTCGGGCTACAGGCTCAAAGGAGAGAAAACAACCCACCCCTCTTAACAAGAATTAATGTTAACATTAGGCTCCATGGGGGATAGATTCGTCCCTGTGATGATCTAAGAACTCATTTGCAGCTTCAGTTCCTTGCTATTGGGCTATGGAGTCATTTACTAAGCCGAAAAATAAACAAAGAACCAAAGGACAATATTTACAAACAAAGGAGCCATCTAAGGCTCAAACAAAACACTTCTTCAGAAAATGCCCATTTACTGGGCTGTTAAAAACCTCCTCCCCCTCCAAATCCTGCAACCTGTACGTGTTATTTGAGAAAATCCCAGAGATTTTGAAGGGCCCGATCCATAGGGCATCAAACTTGTTGTGTTTGTCCTTATCCTGTCTGGGTGCATCCCACTTAAGCACCAAATCCCCTATGTCAAACTCCTTCTTCCTAACCTTCTTGTCAAAGGCCTGTTTGACCTTATGCTAAGGATTATGAGCTGTGTCCATCACCTATTCCCCGATCTGTTGTACTTCCACCATATGATGAATCCTTCTGACCATATGATCCAACTCTCCTTCATAATCTTGAAAGAACTTTGCTACAGGTAAGGTGAGTTGAGTGGGAAAAAACACTTCTATTACGTAAACTAGCTGAAAAGGCGAGGTGCCCAAGGACTTCTTCGTTGTCACTCGATCGGCCCATAGAGAGAATTTGAGCTTTGAATCCCAAGCCCTCTTATTGTCTTCCAATAATCTTTTAATGAGCTTGATTAGGATTTTATTGGAAGATTCTGCCAGTCCATTTCCTTGAGGATAATAGGGGGTGGAGTGAATTAGTGAGATCTCAAACTGCTCACAGAACTTAATCAGAGGCTTAGATTTGAACGAAGCAGCATTATCAGTGACAATCCTGCTGGAACAGCCAAATCTGGCTATGATATCCTCCAGGAAGCTGATAATTACTTTGTGTGATGCACTTCTGGTGGGGGCAGCTTCTATCCACTTGGTGAAATAGTCAGTTGCAGTCAGGATCCATCTGTATTGCCCACTTGAGGGAGGATTTATTTCCCCGATGAAATCTAGCCCCCACTATTGGAAAGGTACTGAAGCTACTACAGGCTTCAGTGGCAGTGGTCTAAGTTGTTGCTTTCCTGAGAACCTTTGGCATTTGACACAAGCTCTAATTTCTCTGCAAACATCAACGAATAAAGTGGGCCAGTAATACCTAGCCCTGAGGATTTTGTGAGTTGTGGTCTTCCAAAAATGATGCCCCCCACAAAGGCCACTATGGAAATCAAACATAACTTTATGGGCTTCTTGTGGATTCAGGCACCTTAAAAATACCCCTAGAGGGTCTTTCCAGTACAAGGCTCGATCAATGAGGCAATATCTAACCGCCTTGAGCTTTAAAGCTCTCATCTTACTCTTTCCCATTCCATCCGGAGGATTCAACTCTTGCAAAAAATACAAAATATCTCTATACCAGGTGCATTCTGCTAGCGATAAGTCACCCTGAGAACCTTTGATGGACGACTCAGCTTGTTGATTTTCTGAACAAGCATTGATGAAGCTAATCCCCATGGCTTTGCAATTGGATTTAGCCAGCAGCTTGGCTAAACCCTACCCCTTTATCAGCTTGGTGGGCTTAATCTCCAGATCAAACTCCAAGATCTTGGCAATCCATTTACCACTTCTCCCATCTATGTCAGGCTGTATAAGGATGTCCTTCACAGAGGCTGAAGAAACGTATGCAGTCACTTTTGAGTGCAAGACATAGACTCTGAAAGCTTTGAGAGCTTTCACCAAGGCATAGGCCTGCTTCTCCACGATCTCGTACCGGACTTCTGCATCTCTCAATGCCTTGCTAAAGAACGAAATGGGTTGTTCTCGCCCTTCCTCATTTTTCTGCAATAAGACCGCTGCTACTGTATCAAAAGAAGCAAAACAAAAAATCAAGAAGTCCTTGGAATAATCAGAACTGATCAACACAGGTGCCTCAGTTAATGCCTTCTTTATTTGGATAAAAGATTCCCTGGGTTCAGCAGTCCATTTTACTTCTTTTCCTTTCCTGAGCATGGTTGTGATGTGTTTCACCATCTCAGCGAAATTTGAGACGAACCTCCTCAGAAAGTTGATCTTCCCTAAAAAAGCCTGAACTTCCTTTCTAGACCGGGGAAGTGACAGGGTCTGAATTGACTCTACCCTGCTGGGATCAATCCTTACTCCTTCTGTTGATACTATATGACCTAACATCTTCCCCTCCTTCATAGCAAACGAAGATTTTTTGGGGTTTAAGGATAGGCCAAACCTCTGACACTTCAAGAAAATGTTTCTCAGTTGACAACAGTGCTCTTTGTCAGACCTAGAGAAGACTGTGATGTCATCCAGATAAATCACTACAAACTGATATTTTTCCCCAGTGAAGGCTATATCCATGGCTCGCTGAAATGTTGCTCCTGCATTCATCAATCCAAAGGGCATTTTGGCATAAATGAATGTGCCCCAAGGAGTGGTGAAGGCCATTTTTTCTCTGTCCTCGGGCATGACTGATATCTGGTTATAACCAGAAAAACCATTGATCATGGATATCCTAGATGCACCAGTTACCCTCTGCAATATGTGTTCCATGTTGGGCAGGGGATAATTGTCTTTCTTTGAGCTCCTGTTCAGGTTCCTAAAATCAACACAGAGCCTGATTTCTCCACTTTTCTTTCTTACCGGGACCAAATTGGCCACCCATTCAGAATATCTCAAGGGGACAATGATTTGGGCATCCAACAACTTCTTCACTTCTCTTTCCATGACAGGCAGTAACATAGGGTTTATCTGTCTTAGCTTTTGCCTAAATGGTTTAGCCTCTTCCTTCAGTGGGATCTTGCGTTCAATGACGGATGTGTCATATGTCTTGAGGTCTTCATAGGTCCATGCAAACACATCAACAAATTCTCTTAATAACTCGGTATATTCGACCATCTGTTCTCTGTTCAAACTACTCGACAACTTGACAAACTTAGGCTCCTTCTGTGTGCCAATGTTGCACTCAGTTGTGTCAGTGTCTTCATCTGAAATCTTATCTTTTACGACCACATCATTCCCATCAAAAAGTCTTTCTAAAGGGACTAGTCCCCTTGGAATGTGATTGTTGGGCAACTGAACAATATGGTGATTAACAATTTTATTTAAGAATACCTCAGAGTGAGGGTCGCCTTCAAGATCAGGGTCCTAATCAATGTGCAATGTAGAAAACTCATCGACGGACTGAAGAAATTTTTCGATTTCAATATTGTCTTCGAATACCTTCCAATGATTTACATTGTCCGGGATGGATGGCCTATATCTTATCTCGACCCCACATGGGATCTTTGGCGGCAGAGGGATCCTAAATAGACTAGCTGAGATAGCTAAGGAATCGGTTGAAGTATTATCCTCCCTTGGGACAAAAGAAATGTTGAAAGCTGAGAAGAAATTATCAATCAAGTCCCATACCTCATTCTTGTAACTTCTGAGCCGAGGATGCTTGGCCCGATAGACATTCCTGACTTGTTGGATAATCAATTCAACATCTCTGAACACTGCCATTTCCTTTATTCCCATTTCTTTTGCAGCCCTCATACCTAGAACAAGAGCTTCATACTCTACCACATTGTTGGTGGTTTCAAATTCGAGCTTGTATGACAAGGATATGGTCTCTTGAGAAGCTGACATAAAAACCACTCTAGCACCAGCGCCTATACTGGAGGAAGCTCCGTCAAAGAACATCTTCCAAACAGAGGTGGTCGGAGAAGGTATCTCCTGATTAAAAACGGGTTGCTTTCTAATCTGTAAAGGGGCATCAAGAGTTTTAGTGATTTGCAATAAACTAGACCCCAAATCAGTGTCAAGTGAAAATATAGGATGATTGGTGGGGTTTGCTTCATCACTGACAATATAGGCGAGCCGGGATTCTCTGTACAACCTCCTGTGATCCCCTCCAAAGGTTGGAATGGTGGCATATGTGAGATCCATCTGCAATGTTCCTCCAAGTCTTTTAATCCAAGACCTAGACAACACCATACCAAACTTGGGGGGAACATTAGCTACCACAATGTCCATGACCACACTCTTCATTGGCAGCTGAAATAAAGAGACCACCAAGTCTTTGATGACTCCAAGACATTGCACCCTCCTTGAATCAAAAGAGTACAAATCATGATAAGCCTTTGTCACTTCCAGTCCCAATTCTTCCATGACTATTTTGGGCATAAGGTTGTGGGAAGCTTCTGAATCCATGAGGAAATTATGCAACACTTTATCATGTATGTTCAGGGAGGTGTAGAAGGGAGGGGATGAATCATCTCTATCTTCTACCATGGGGCCTAGGACAACTGCTGGATTTTCATCTTGGAGATTTATTGAGTACGTGGAAGGATGGGGGGGCTCAGATTGTAGCAGCTTGGAGAGGGATTTTTTGAAATCTTCATTTTTAACTAGTTCAGAGAGGGGTAAAAGAATCCTAATCTTCTGAATCTCATGCTCAAAAATAAAGGAGGAGAGAGACTTAGGATATTCCCTTACCTCGGAGACAGGTTCCTTGGCTGTTGGCGAAGCATTTTGAGTTTTTTTTTCTTTAGTAGCAGTTGTTGCATCTTTAGTAGGCCTTTCCGCTATGAGGGGCTAATCCTGGCTATCAGAATTCCCTTCTTTCTTTTTTGTCCTGAGATTGTATCTGTTAGGAGTGTTGTTGGCCTTTTCCCCTTTACTCAACTCATTGATTTGGGTGTTGATAAGGTATTCCTCATATGCATATTGCGTCAAATGAGGGAAAGGGGAAGTGTCCTTGATGCAGTGGATATCAAGGTCGAGTTCATCCACCTCCTCCCCTTCCTCATGAGCAACTAGGCTATTTTGGAGAGGGGTCTGAATTTTCTGATCATCCCTGTCTCTGCTTCTTTGTTCCCTTGGTAAAGTCTATGGAATATTGTTACCAGGCCTCCTGAAACCTTTGTTATCAGTATTCTGGGGATTTCTGTACATGGGCTTCCCCTCTAACTCCCACCTCTCCATCCTAGCTGAAAGGGATTTCAGTACTTTAGTTACCTCATCCGTCTGAAGGGGAAGGGGAGAGGAATGGGATGGGGAGGCCTCTGTTCTTCTCCTGGATACATCTTTGTCAGCCTTATTCCTGAGTCGGTCAACAAACAATATGTTAGACTCTACTTCCACGGCTGCGTCTTGCATGTGAGCCAGAGTGGTGGCTCTCCTTTCCCTCAGCAGGAGGCAGAAATCAGAATCAAAAGTGCTGACATAAGTGATCTTTGCAAAGGCTTCGAAGGGATTTATCTCGGTGGGGATCTTATTGTACATTTTATTAAATCTTTTGGAGAAGTCAGAGACAAACTCTCCTTCCTTTCTCTTCAAAGACCCAAACTCAGTCATGTAATACATGAAGTCCTTTTTGTCTCCCCATTGTCTCAAAAAGGCACTATCCAAAGCCTCAATCCCATCAATAGATCCAGGAGGAAGGGACCTAAACCACTTTCTAGCCTCGCCTTCAAGACTATGGATGAAAATCCTCATCCATACATATGCATGCATGATAACATGATCGTCTCTAAAACTGTAAAAGGCTTCAAGGTGTTCTTCTGCAGCTATGTCCCCCTCGCCTGTAAACTTGGGCAGTTGCTTGAGGTAGCCATTTGCTGGAAGGGCATTGAGAGGATGAGGTAACACAAGGGGAGCATACCTAGCAACTATTATAGCCTCCATTATGGTCATGGGGGGATTTTCTCCTGCCATAGGAATATTAGGTGGAGGAGAACTCGGAGGAGAAGGAGCTCGAAAAGGGGATACTGGGAATGAGCTTCCAGGTGGAAGGGGAAACAATGGAGGATTTAGGGAGAAGGATAATGGGCTTGAGACAACAGATGCTTCTCTCAGTGCAGAAGTGGCAATAGTAACAAGAGGAGTGGTAAAGCTAGGAGTGGAGAAATATTATGTGATCCTAGTTCCACGCCAAGGTATAGCTTCAGGGGAGGGGGGAGTGACAAGGATTTCTCCCTCCAATCCCAGACCAGAAGGGGAAAGCTCAGCAGGAACACTCCCGAAATTCAGGAAACGGGAAACTTCAAAAAACGGTCTGCTGCAAAGATGAGGAGAAGAAAAAGGAGTTTCTACAGAAGGAGACGACAAATTACTTGGTTCGGCGGTGGAAATTTCTCCTTCAGAGGCCTTTCCTTTTCTGAAATTCACCTCTGGATCAGCTTCAAGTGTAGCTAGAGGCAGTTGTGGATGGGACCGCGTGTGTCTACCTCTGGAAGCCACAACTAAAACTGCAGGTTCTCTCCAGTGGAGTCGTCACAATGGAGTCACCAGGTGCACAGTAGCAATCGTCAAGGGCTCTGATGCCTGATGCACCTTCATAATAAGAGGCTCAATGTCGTTCAATATCGGGGAAAATTTTCAACTTCGTCCCCAGCAACGGCGCCAGAAATGTTGGCGTTGAAAGTCACGATTACAGCAGGAGCAGAGCCCAATGCCCATCAGTTTATGTCACAATTTGTTTATAGAGGGTGATCAAGTGGAAGAAAACTTGGAACAATATCATTCTAACTCCGAAACTAGGCTGGACATGCACAGGTAGGTGAGGTCTTAGTTAAACTTTAGACAGTGAGTTCTAATAAGGGTGAATAGGAGGAAGACTTCTGTAAGGAAAAGCTGAGGGCTGTTGTAGGCGTCAAGCTTCTGGCAACCTGTAGAAAAAAACTTGAACGTAAGAACTTCTTACACTCAAATGTAGGCAACACTGGAGAATATAAGGGTGCTACAATAAATCCTTTATCTTAAGATAGTCACAGTAATTCACACAAATCAGTCGATCATGAACTCTCTCAGTATGAGATGAAACTAGATGGGATAAGAAAGTTGTCTGTTATAAAACAAGAAATCTCACATATCGATACATAACCAGAGAACTAGAGCGTCTATTAAAACTTTATAATTGGGAGCTTTTCTCTACCATTGATGCTTACAAAAATAGAAAAACCGAGTATATATACTCAGAAAATTCGTCCAACAGAGGCGTGCTCGAACCTCCAAGGTGTGGCATCTTTTCAGTCAAACCTGGACAGAAATCCTTCATCAGACGCCACCTTAACTCAGCATGGCTCTTGCAGGGGGGCGACCTGCACACAACGGTACCACGGGCTGATTGCTCCAGGCCTCCCATACCTTCCATTTATGGATTGAGCTGAGGTTTCACCTACCTGCTCGATTTTCATTAACTGGTTCCCTAGGGAGTGGCCGAGACGATACCCTCAGGAGAAGACCACATGCCTGCTCTCTAAGGCTTGGAGGCTAGCCTCCCTTTCTTTTGGCATGACCCTCAATGTAACCCAAGGCCATGACCTGGTGCCTCTCTCCAAGGGCGCTTCGGCATTTCTTCTTTCGGGGGTTTCTACTTCCCCTGCCTTCAAATTTCCTGGTGCCCAATCTCGCGAAACGAACCTCCAGGATCAATGGTTGGATCGGCTTTAAAACTGACGGCCATGATCATTTTTCCTTGAGCACATTGGCTCCACGTCCCTCATCTGCTTTGTCCCTTTTCCATATGACCCAGTGCTATGACCGTGGGCCCGCACCCAGAGGCACCTTCGCATCTCGCGTATCGTGGATGGGAGGGAGTTGATCCTTACTCTTGAAATTCACGATAGGCAATGTGGCGATAGAGCCCAATCATGCACCACGTGTCCCTCCTTGATCAGACGACCCTAAACTTCTTCGACAATATTGTGGGCCTGAATCCTAGGCGCCTTCGGCAGTTCACATATCATGAATGGGAGAGAGATGATCCTTTCTCTTCAAAGTCATGATAGGCGATGTGGCAATAGAGCCCAATCATGCACCATGTGTCTCTCCTTGATCGGACGGCCCTGAACTTCTTCGGCGATATTGTGGGCTTGAATCCTGGATGCCTTCGACACTTCGTGTTTCAGGGATCCCAGCTGCAGAGAAAAAGTGCTTCAAGGTCGCGATGGGCGAAGCTGCGACAAAGTCCGATCATGTGCCACGTGTCCCTCCTTGATCGGACGGCCTTGAACTTCTTCGGCGATATTGTGGGCCCGAATCCTGGATGCCTTCTGCACTTCGCGTTTCATGGATGGGAGGGAGCTGATCCTTGCTCTTCAAAGTCATGAAGGGTGAAGTGGCGATAGAGCCCAATCGTGCGCCACGTGTCCATCCTTGATCGGACGGCCCTGAACTTCTTCGGCGATACTGTGGGCCCAAATCCTGGATGCCTTCGACACTTCGTGTTTCGAGGATCCCAGCTACAGAGAAAAAGTGCTTCAAGGTCGCGATGGGCGAAGCTGCGCAGAGACCGATCATGCACCACATGCTCCTCCAGGATGGACGGCCTGGATCATTTCAGTGAGATTGTGGGCCCGATTCCTGTGCTAAACATGGCATAATTTCGTCGGCCACAAATATCCATCGATCGACGATCTGCTCCATTGATCGATCCTCGCCACCGGGCACTAGGTCGTGCATCTGCTAGCATTTTAAGCCCAAAATTGAGATTTTATGCACTGCACGGTGTGCTCACAGCAACATCCTTGGACAAAATGCCTTTGTTGGACTTTTAGGCCTACTTCTTCACAGCTCGGGCTACGGGCTCAAAGGAGAGAAAACAATCCACCCCTCTTAACAAGAATTAATGTTAACAATTGTTATAACACTACATTCTCTCTTTCTCTCTTAGGGATATGAATATCAATTTCTAACACTGACATTGACTACAAGATCTAATGCAATGAAAATATGACACGCTAAATGGAGAACCACAACCTGATTGACTTAATCAAGACAATAAACAAGTGTTGCATGGAAGCGTAGTCCCTGCCAGGTTGGAATGAGAATAAATGCGACCTAGTACAGACACGTGGGAAGGAAGTTGAAGAGCATTTTTGAAGTAGTTTTCTTTACATATGTTTTACATACGTTCGTGGACAAAAACACAAAAAAATAGTAGTAACGTCTTTTACATAGGTTCGTGGACAAAAACACAAAAAAAATAGCATTCTCGAATTAGTTTTCTTTAAAACAAGGGCTCCTGGATAGAAAAGAAATTGAAATTTATCAAATTATAGGTTCCCGAACAACATAAATTATACATACCAAATATGTAATTTTATAAAGTAGATATTTACTTTTATACATACGAAATATGTACTTTTATAAAGTATGGAGATGAGATTTTATAGAGCATGCACAGAGCCATCATTCTATACTTAGCCAGTTTTTGGATCATGGGTTGTCGGGTTGGTGGACTGAAAATTGGGCTTTTGTTGTTCTCTTCCCTACAAATAGCACCCAGAGTTCCGCGATATACAAATTGACAGTTGGAGTTGCGGACTATTTGAATTTTAAGGGCCTCGTGTCCAAAAAAAATAGTATTCCCGAATTAGTTTTCTTTACATACGTTTTACATACGTTCCTGGACAAAAAACACAAAAAAATAGTAGTAATGTCTGTTACATAGGTTCATGGACAAAAGCACAAAAAAATTAGCATTCCTGAATTCATTTTCTCTAAATCAAGGGCTCCTGGACAAAAGAAATTGAAATTTATCAAGTTATCAAATTATAGGTTCCTGGACAACATAAATTATACATACCAAATATCTAATTTTATAAAGTGGATATTTAATTTTATACATACGAAATATGTACTTTTATAAGTATGGGGATGATATTTTATAGAACATGCACAGAGCCCTCATTCAATACTTAGCCAGTTTTTGGATCGCGGGTTCTCGAGTTGGCAGGGTGAAAATTGGACCTCTGTTGTTCCATGGCCTACAAAGAGCACCCAGAGTTCTGCGATATACAAATTGACAAGCAGATTTGCGGACTATTTAAATTTTAAGATAAATATGCAAGAAATGACATACTCTCTATATATGTGAGTAGAAAAAAAGTAGTGAACACAATTTTTTGACATTTATATAAAAAAATAATAAAACGTGTTACATATTCCTAGAAATTTAAAAAACCATATATGTGTGTGTGTGTGTGTGTGTGTGTGTGTGTGAAATATGATATCTCAAATTTGAGTGACTGATTTATCTCATATTTAATTTTGAAAATGACCAAGTAGGAAAAAATATGCATCAGAAAAAAAAGAGAATTGAAATAAAATAAACATAATGTCTTCAGATTCAGCATCGTTGAAGATAAATATGTAGGAGCACATAAATATATAAGGACACAAAAGAATAGTTTTATTTGGAATATATGAAAAAAAGAATAGTTTGTTACATATTAGTTTTCTTTAAAATAAGGGCTCCTGCAAACAGAAGAAATTGAAATTTATCAAATTATAGGTTCCTGGACACCATAAATTTAGCATACAATAGAATAGTAAGAACGTCCTGCAAGAAAGGCTCGTCATAAATTTAGCATACTATAGAATAGTAACAACGTGGTGCAAAAACATTTAAAAGCTTCTTGGACACACAAAGTTTAGCATACAGTAGAATAGTAATAATGTCTGTTACATAGGTTCGTGGAAATTTATCAAAAATTAATAACGTCTATTACATATTCCTGGAAATTTAATTGCGTTTGTCATATAGACTGGGATTGGGGCTCCCACGGACCATAAAAATAAATAGGTACAAGAATTAGAAATGTCGAAAGAAGAAGTACGCAATGGTAGAGAGGAAGACCTGAAAAGAAGAAATTGAAATTTATGAGTCTTTGGTTACAGTTTTCTATTTAAAGAGGTAATAACTGGATTGATAAGTAAAACAAGATAACAGTATAGACTTAAATTGGATTGATAAAGAAAAGAAGATGCCAGTATAGACTTACTATGAAGCTGATGCGTTTTTGTTGCTATGGTCGATGGTCAGTGGATTCTTGTCGAGCGGTTGTTGCCTTTCCTCGACAAGGTTGTCCATTCTCTATTGGAACCATTCTTCGATGTAGCTTCTCATGGGAGCCATGTTGATTTCATCCCAGATTTCTATGTCGTAAAGGTCGTTTTCCAATTTCCTTATATCCATTGAAATACGATGCAGACTTTGTTCAATTTCTTCATTGTGTGCTGCATAGTCTATTACCCGACACTCAAGCTCATCTAGACGTTGTTCAGCTATGCCGTAAAACTTTTCGAAAGACAACCCCTTTAAAATATCAAGTTGTTCATGGAAGGTTTCTTTGGTTATTGACAAAGATTTGAGAATTAAGTTTGGGTCTTGAACCTCAATTGTACTTCGGGGTAAGTCTATTTGGATCAGTCTTGTGAATAAAACTTCATTTTCTCATATGGCTTGTTTACATGATTTGACAATGAGCTCCAGTTTGTCAACTTTCTTTTTCCAGCATGCTTTTAATTTTTTGGTCCACTTTGGGGAGGGGAGTTTCTTTTGTCTTCTTTTCAGTTCCAATGCGTTGAAGGAATAGTTGGCAAAATGGGTCAACACCTCTTCACAGAAACGCTGATCATTTTATAAACTCGCCTCCAAATGTTAGAGCAAATCATTTGCCTTATTTCCAAAGGAAACTAAATTTTGCGATGTTTCCCAGGCTTCAACAACTAGCCGCATTATTTTGTTGATGTTATTGTCTACAAGGGCTTTAGAGCATGCAAGGAGGGTAGAGGATACTTTCATCTTGGCTGTAGTGATAGCAAGAACGATTTTTGCTAAAGGACTGACAAATTCTGGGGTTACAATGAAAGCCCTCTCAAACTCATTGAGGCGTTCTTTCACTCTGGCATTTTCTGCTTCAATTCCTCCAATCGAATCATGAAGAGCATCACCGATTACTTGGTGAAATAGGAAGATTTGGGACGGTCTCATTTCCCTAAAGTTAATCTCTGTGTGAGATTTTCCTTTCATGTTTGTTACATCTCTCTTTTCAATGACCATACTTTTAGATTGATTGTCAAAAACAACGCTTTAGAATATGAAGGATTCATCTTCGTCAAAAAATTTGGTCTCAACTATTTCCACTGCGGACGACCAAATTTTGTGCATGTGCTCAGTTTCAATTTCAAATTGCACCTGTGCACATTCAATTTCGGGTTCGTCGGCCTGCCCTACATTGTTTTTTCTCTTCTTCGCCAGTGAAATTTTGTGAGAACTATCAATTTTCATGCGAGGAGGGTTCTTATATCCTCCTCTGTTTGAAGATTTCTGGGTTGCTTTCTTACTCGGGTGGGCCGTTGAAGCGATGATCCATGATGTCCTGCTCTTGGGAGTGATGGTGGGGGACTGGTCACTCTTCTCACTGGATACTTTTCCCTGTTGTCTATACAATTCAGTTGCGCTTTGCAATGTGTGTGCGTCGCAATCGCCAGAAGCAGGATTGTTGTCGTCACTGTGCCTATCTTGGGTGAGGTGTCTATGGATAAAAGAGTTGTCAAAGCCAATTGACAGTAAATGTTCTTGAAAAATCCCATCAAGGTCAAACCCTTTTATCCTTTCATCATACATTGGGTTCAATTTTTTGAAATGGATGGCAAATTCGTCAATCTTGTTGACGTTTCTGGAGACGCAGTCTCTGACTTTCCAGGGCAGAGGTATGAACTGTTTTTTTTTCTTGTCATGGAAAAAATACAACCAGTGGTTGTATTGCCTTGCTATTTCTACAACAAACATCTTGTCCGTGATGTGGCATGGAAGGAAAGCAAGATTTTCCTTGGAGCCAAAGACCATGAGTACACTGTAATTTTCCTTTTTTTCAAGTATGGCCTTTCTGTTCAAAAACCTGTTTGCCTGGCCAGACATACACAGAGCATCCTTCCCTAACAATAAATATTTGAAAACTGAGACAAAGCCATTAAAAATTTGATAAAAACAATGGGAGGCCTTGTGCCTCCACAGGGCCTGGTACAAAAATGTTACTAGATCGAATCCATAGTTTATTTTATTGGAAAGAGAAAGTTTTGGAAACGGACAACAATGCACTATTACAAAAATAAAGTATGATGACATATAAAATTTATTCGATTCTTTGAATTGTGACAACTGGGAATAGATCTCAATTGAAATTAGCTTCCCCTAATCGAAAATGAATTGTTCCTTGACTGTGAAGTACAAAATATAAATAATTAAATGGGAAATTCTTATCATGGATGCCTGTCTTGTTATTCTTGTAAACATCCAAGCAATTTCTCGAAATGGATTTCTAAAAGAACTTACCTGCAACTTTCTGATATATTCAGGAACTGTTGTCGGGTCTTCAAGGAACTCGGCTAAGATTTCCAACCTGTTGTCATGTTTTTCTAGGAACTGCTTGTAGTCTTGTCCCCTGAACGCCAATGTTGGCTCTGGCAATTTTAACATCTTGCAGAAGACTTGAGGAGACAAAGAAACAAGAGGATGGTCGCCCAGTGGAATAATTATTTGGCTTGGAATATATTTTTCGGTGCACCAAGAGACCACCTCCTTACAGTCAAAAACCTCAGGGATGCAGCCTGCACGAGCGATTCCAGAGCTCCAAATCACTTCCTTCTGGGTGGAATGGGATGAATAGTAAAAGTGTGCCCTGGACCACTAAAATTTCTAGTCCTCATGTCCGAAGATATTTACTGTATCTCCACAAAATTGTTGTCGACCTTCTGTCGTAAGTCTAAAAGAATGTTTGTTTCCTCCAGACGATGAATGAAATGAAAAGTTGGAAGGTACAATATTACCCTGTGCAAATCTTGGTGCAATGTGTGTGAATGGGAGATATCCTCGAGACTTTCATTCATTAATGACAATTTGGACGGGTGTTGCATGATGCGTTCTTAACATTAAACACTAGTAATTGCATACATAGAAATGCAAACATGGTGGATACGACAATGAGCAATTAAGCATTCTAGATTTCTTGAATGGGCCAACATGAGGACATGTGTTTGAGTTCGAGATGAACAATCAGAAGGGACAAAATAACTCTCCGCAGATCTTGGTTTAATGCGTAATAATGGGAGATCTCCTCGAGCGTTTCTCTCATTAATGACAATGTTGACGGTTCTTGCATGATGAGTTGTCACCATGAAAGATTTCTAATTGCATGCTAAGAAAGTAAGGAGGTTGTTGGCACGGGAAAAAGAAGCTTCAAAACAGGGCTAGAAGGTACAACCATTACAGGTGAGGGCGTGAGGGTCAAATTGTATGTCTCGAAAGTTTTTGAGTGCAATATGCATAACACTGAAGAGGGTATGGTAGGACAGTATAGAGGGAAATTTGTATATCACTAGTAAGAGCATAACTAATGTATATCAGGAAGCACAGGAAGTTAATGGCGATGGAAGGTAGCGACAGATAGTTTGAAACATTTGTGAGCCGTATTAAATTGAAGCTTGTGAGTTTGAGGAGTCCGGGGTGGAATTGTAGATCATGGATGTTTTGAGTGCACAATGTATAGCACAGAACAAGAAGTAGCAGAGTTGGAAAATGCCAACCCGACAACTGCGGACATAAAATTGGCTAAGTATGGAAAGGAACAACGGTCGGTCGGATTCATCATGTGAGGATATAGATGGAGATGAAGATATGTCAACCTGCCAAAGATGGAACCTGCGATCATAGAAAAGTGAGTAAGTATATAACAACAAAGCGATAATACATGGGAAAAAGAAAAGGGAAAAAGGACTAAGGAGTCTGCGGTGGAATTGTAAATCACGAAACTTTTGAATGCAATATGTATATCATGGAAGAAGAAGAAGAAGAGTCCGAATGTGGCAACCCGAAACGGTGACTAAGAATTCGATATTTCGTGAACCCATCAACATGAGGATCCAAAATAGACTAACAAGGTGTCCCCAGAAGACGTGAGGCCCTGACTGTCAAATTGTATCATTCAGAACATTTGAATGAATAATCTGTAACACGGAAGAGGGAATGATGTCGGAACCCAGTAGTCAATTTGTATATTGCCGAGGGGCGGATGCGAACTGTTTTGTATCAGTGTATGCAATTTTCACTAGCAAGAGTCACTAGTAACCTGACAACGTTGGAACCTATGATCATAGAAAGGCGACAAAGTATATAACCAAAAGGCGATAACACACGGGAAGAAGAAAAGGGAAAAAGGGTCGAGTGCATGGTGGAATTGTAGAGAACGTAAATTTCAAGTGCAAGATGTATATTACGAAACAAGAACTAGCAGAGTTCGAAAGCGGCAACTCGAAACAGTTCCCAAGAATTGGACATTGCGTGAAGCCTGCAAAAAAAGGATCCAAAATAGGTTGACAAGGTCTCTCCAGAAGATGCGAGGCCTCGATGTTCAAATTGTATCGCTCGGAACATTTCAATGCATAGTCTGTAACACGGAAGAGCGGACGATGTCAGAATTCGGTAGTCACTTTGTATATTGCGGAGGATGTGATGCCAACTGTTTCGTACCAGTGTGTCCAGGTGTCACTAGTAAGAGCTAATGTAGTATTGAAAATAATGTTTTTAGATACTATTAGATAGTTGATAGGGATTACCATTCGTAAACAATGGAAAATTGCATAAGTATGGAAAGCAACAGCGGTCGATCAGATTCGTCATGTGAGGATATAGATGGAAATGAAGATATGTCGGCTCGGCAATGCTGGAACCCGCGATCATAGAAAGGCGATAAAGTATATGACCAGAAGGCTATAACACATGGGAAGAAGAAAAGGGAAAAAGGACTGAGTGCACGGTGGAATTGTAGAGAGAGGAAATTTCGAGTGCAATATGTATATTACGGAACAAGAACTAGAAGAGTTCGAAAACAACAACCCGAAACAGTTTCCAAGAATTGGACATTTCGTGAACCCGACAACGGGAGGATCCAAAACAGGCTGACAAGGTCTCTCTAGAAGACGCGAGGCCTCGACGTTTAAATTGTATCTCTCAGAACATTTGAATGCATAATTTGTAACACGGAAGAGCGGATGATGTCAGAGTCCGGTAGTCAATTTGTATATTGCAGAGGATGTGATGCCAACTGTTTCGTACCAGTATGTCCAGTTGTCACTAGTAAGAGCTAATTTATTATTGGAAATAATGTTTTCAGATACTGTTAGATAGTTGATATGGATTACCATCTGTAAACAATGGTAATATCAACCCTGCCAACCCTGGAGTCTATCTGTGAATTTGTATGTTGCAGAACTGGAAGTGCAGTTTGGAGGACACGAAACAATAGAAGTGCAATGTTGAGCTAGCCAGCCCGCAGGTCCACTTGTCAATTTGTATATCGCGAAATTCTAGGTGCTATTTGTAGGGCACAAAACAATGGAGGCCCAATTTTGAGCCCGCCTGCCCGAGAACCCGCGATCCAAAAAGTGGCTACGTATGGCATGCGGAATCTGTACATGCTCTATAAAATCTCATTTCCATACTTTATAGTCCCATAATACATGGGAAGGAAAAAATGGAAAAAGGACGAAGGAGTCCGTGATGGAATTGTAGATCTTGGAAATTTTGAGTGGAAAATGTCTCTCACAAAACAAGAAGCAGCATAGTTCGAAAGCGCTAACCCGACAACCACAGGTATAAAATTGACTAAATATGAAAAGGAATAGTGGTCGGTCGGATTCGTCATGTGAGGATATAGATGGAGATAAAGATATGTCAACACGCCAATGTTGGAACCCACGATCATAGAAAGGAGACTAAGTATATAACTAGAAAGGGATAATACACGGGATGAAGACAAGGTCTCTCCAGAAGATGCATGGCCCTAACATTCAAATTTTATCTCTCAGAACATTTCAAAGCATAATCTGTGACACAGAAGAGCGGACGATGTCGGAATCCGGTAGTCAATTTGTATATTGTAGAGGGTGTGATGCCAACTGTTTCGTACCAATGTGTCCAGTTGTCCCTAGTAAGAGCTAATTTAGTATCGAGAATAATGTTTCTAAATACTATTAGATAGTTGATAGGGATTTCCATCTGTAAACAATGGCAATCTTGACCTCGCCAACCCTGGAGTTCGTCTATCAATTTCTATATCGCGGAACTGCGACCGTTGTTTGGAGGACACTGAACAATAGAAGTGAAATGTTGAGTCAGGCAGCCCGTAGGTCCACTTGTCAATTTGTATATGGCGGAATTCTAGGTGCTATTTGTAGGGAACGGAACAATGGATGCCCAATTTTCAGCCCGCCCGCCCGCCCGAGAACCCGCAATCCAAAAAGTGGCTATGTATGGAATGCGAAAGCCGAACATGCTCTATAAAATCTCATGTCCATACTTTATAGTCTCATAATACATGGGAAGAAGAAAAGGGAAAAAGGAAGGAGGAGTTCACGGTGGAATTGTAGAGCACGAACATTTTTAGTGGAAAATGTATCTCATGGAACAAGAAGCAGCATAGTTCGAAAGTGCCAACCCAGGAACCGCGGGCATAAAATTGACTAAATATGAAAAGGAACAACGGTCGATCGGATTTGTCATGCGAGGATATAGATGGAGATAAAGATATGTCAAAACACCGATGTTGGAACCGACGATCATAGAAAGGTGACTAAGTATATAACTAGAAATGGATAATACACGGGAAGAAGACAAGGTCTCTCCAAAAGACGCGTAACAATGTTTATTAATGACAATGTTTTCGAATTCCTGGTGGGTTCCCACTAGTAAAAGCATAAACTGCAGATCACTGAACTTCTTTGGCTACAACATGTATATGACGGAACAGGGGACATATGTGTTGGATACTGCCAACCCGGGGCCTGGTGGCCAGATAATTGGCTAAGTATTGGCCAAGAGAAAGGTTTGATATATATTTCAATAGTATTCATACTAATATGTATTAATGGAAAAAGTTTTGATATTTATTTGAATAGTATTCATACTAATATATATTAATGGATTGTTTCTGTTTCAAATGCAAATGATTTCTCAATTTCCACGATGCTCTTCGGTTCACAAATTTTGTTGAAACCATGAAAGTTTTGACTACAAGATGTATATAACGCAACAAGAAACATGAATTTGCATTGTGGTTTCAACGAGATAAATTTCTTACCATCTATTCATCGTGTATTCCTTGCAACGACATAAACAAACATCGACTCTCCATAAACATTAATATCTAAATTAAATTAAATGTAATCAAAATTTGGTGTGATTTAACTAAGCAAGGCAACTTCAGCCATTCCTTTATTAATGCAAAGATTTTCCAACCCCTGGTGAGTTATGACTAGTTAAAGAATAAATTGCAGATCATGTAAATTCTTTGCGTGCAAAACGTATATGACGGAACATGGAACATTGTTTTTTCAATACCGCAAACACGGGACCCGACGGACAGATAATTGCCTAACTTTTGCCCAAGAGGAATTTTTTATATTTACTCCAATAGTACTCATATTGCTATATATGCATGGATATTATCAAATAGAAGAAGCTACAATATATGCAAGATATTGAACAAAAACATTGTGTCAATACTTGAGTTGCCTTGTTGTAAGTCATTAATTCATTCTATTTACGGTACTCAAAGACTGAAAGCAGGACAGGTCCTCCAATTTATTTGTTTAAGTAAAGGGTCGCCGCCACATAAGTATGGCCTATGACAAAATTAATCTTCAATTTAAAATGCAAGCAACGAACATAGTAGACTTTATTTAAACTGAGGCATTGGGTAGCAAAAAGAAAGTCTTGCCGTCCATGTTTAACAACACACAGGGAAAAAAGTCACAAAATAAAATGAAAAACAATACCAGAGATTAGAAAACACTATAAAAAAAAAACACAATTATTCTATATTAAAATAATATGGGTTACAAAATACAGGTAAGATTATTTGCCACAATGATTGCGATTTGGCTTGCCACCGACCCAAAAAAAATAGGTACATTGATGAAGCTTATTCACAGTTTTCTTGATGATCAAATTCTTTATTCACAAAAAATGAGTTGAATATCAATTGCGGGTCTTCGACTTAATTGGTACTGTGAACTAGATCTATCTCAGTTTTTTGAATACCTTGTCTCTTCAATATATGGCCTGCTTGCAATCATTGGTTATTCAACATTTCATTCTTTGCCAACTATTAATTTTTCTCTGTCGTCGAAAACTTGGGGTTTAAGGTGCTTTCCTTGCAATGTTCTTGACCATTGACATCCGAGACAACTTAAAAATGTGATTCAGGCCAAATTAAAATTCGAGGGAGTCGTTTTATGTGACATTAGCTACAGGACGAAAAAAAAATTCAAGTATGTTGTCACTGCTATTCTCCCTGTATTTGATCATCTGTTTGGTCGAAAAGCTTGTCTGAAGATTTGTATGTTGAACTTCTTTGCTTTATTAAAGTAAAGTGGAAGGAACATCCAAGCTATCTACAAAATGTTATTCTGTTGAGGCACATGACTTCTTTGGGAAGCACAGGTCTGACAAGTGTATCAAATGGTGCAGATCGCATCAGAATATATATTTTTCATAGCGGTGGCAGATATGGCAGCCAACGGAAAGCTCTGGAATGTTCGAAGGCGATGTCAAATCTGTGGACACTGCAACTACATCCAGAGGAAACTGAACAAACTTTGACAAAGAACATGGCTGTCTCTCAAGCCGGCTACCAGACCCAGAAGTATCTCAACAAACTTTGAAATAGAAACGTTTGTAGTGATAATATGTCGTTTTATCCACCCATACAGTTTCTATTACCCACCTCTAGTTACATCTGCAAATGAATCCATATTTCGCATCATTTACGAACATCAGAGCCCATTTTTTGAACCCACGGTAAGTGCGACGCCCCCGATGAAGAGAAATTCTTTTGGGATCTGCAGAAATCGATACACTTGTCAAATCTGTGTTGTTCGAAGAAACTATATACTTCAACAAAGAGGTGTTTTGCATGTGACCTGAAAATCCATTACAACTCCTAGCAAAAAATTAAAGAAGTTCAACAAAAAACTCTCAAGGCAGGCTTTTCAACCAACTAAAGCATCCAATACAAGGAGAACACCTACCAAAAAATACTTGTTCTTCACGTCACATTAAACCAGCCTCTCTTCTTTCATGTGGGCCTCAATCACATCTCTAACTTGTCTTACATGTCCATGACTAGGAATATTAGAACAAAGGCACCGTAAAGCACAACTCTTTGATAATAGAGAGAAATGAAAATAAGTATTTAAAAACAAAGTTGGATGATCTTCTGTAGATTTTGCTTTAATTCGTTTTAATGACAGATGTTCTCGATATTTTCACTTATTAATGCCAATATTTTTTAATATGTACCTTGAATAGTGACTAATAACACGTATAAACATTCCCATATCCGAGCAGATTCTCAAATATGACATCTAAGATATGCACAATATTAAAGAGGGACATGACGTCAAGGCCTCTATTGGTGACACATTCGTGGACTATGCCGAAGACTTTAAGAAAACTAAAAGAAGATTTTTTTTTTTTTGCAGATTAAAAATCCAGGCAAAAGAAATTACTAGATCCCATAATATTCGTCTGTCTATTCATTTTAATGGGATATGTCCTCAAGATTTCCACTTATTAAAGCCAATCTTTTCGAACCTGTCTAGTCGGTTATGACTTCTCAAAGCATAATTAATGTCTATTGGCAATGACGGAAGGTAGCTGGGATGGAGGGGAGCAACAAATGCTTTTAAATTTTCTGAACCCGGAAAGGCATCAACACGCCAAACTTTGAAAAATGGACTAATTATGGAAATGTAGGTACGATAGACAAACTCATCACAGGAAGAGGCACGGTTGCGAGTTCGAGGAGCGCGGGGTCAAATTGTAGAACACGAAAGTTCTGGGTGCAAGATGTACACACCAAAAACAAGTTGTCATAGTTCGATAACACCTATCCACGAAGTCGCATCCACAAAACTGGCTAAGTATGCAACCGAACGATGGCTGGTCGGAACGGCCACAGAAACACGAGAAACTATAGAACCAGAAACGCAGTTTACAAGAGGGGAAAAAAAGGGAAAGAACAACTATATCGCTCTCATAGCAAAACTTACTCTCATAACTATGAAACCATAGTAAAACATAAACCATGGAAAAAAACATCGCCAAGAATGAAATATAATTTGAGGCCGACAAACTCTAGTTCAACCCGTAAGAGTTGCAATTTACATCGACTGCAAATTTGTTTCTATGTTATTTTATCTCAATAGTATTGTATGGAGAGTCCACTGCAAAAGAATGTAAGAACAGATCCAACCGCGGATGCAACATCCCAACATTGCAAACCCTAGGCAAACAAGAACAAGCAACAAATAACAACCCAGTCAAGAAGCACCAAGAGGCCCAACTACAGTCGTAGGAGCCGAACCCTGCAAACTCGAACCAAACAACAATAAACAACACACAACAAACAAAAAAGAAAGCAACAACCAATCCACCAGGAATGACGCAGTTCCAATCGAGGTTGCACAACCCCAAATGTGCAAACTGCAACAACACCAACAAGAAAACAATAACAACAACAACAACCAAATAATAAATCAGTGGAGATGGAAAAAAACAAGCATCAACCACTGAACCAGCAATGTCGCTGAAGCATATAAATAAATAAAAAAAGAAGAAAATGTAGTGTAGAAAGCCTGTTGAGTAAACATTCAATGCTGCCAAGCCTGTTAGGTAAAAAGTATGTCAGAAATGCAAACTCGAATCAAACAACAATAAGCAACACACAATGAACAAAGAAGCAAGCAACGACCAGTACACCAAGAATGACGCAGTTCCAATCGTGGTTGCACACCCCCAAACGTGAAAACTACAACAACACCAACAAGTAAACAATAACAACAACAACAACCAAATAAGAAATCAGTGGAGAATGCATAAAAAACAAGCATGAACCACTGAAGCAGCAATGTAGTTGAAGCATATAAATAAATAAAAAATGAAGGAAAATGTTTTGTAACGAACCTGCTAAGTAAACATTCAATGCTCCCAAGCCTGTTAGGTAAAAAGTATGTCAGAAATGCTCTGTACACATTTAAAAAAAGAATGCAATGTAGCAGCTCCCTGACGTAGAATCCCAATTTTTTTTTTATAATTTATGTAACAAAAGTTCCAACACTGGAGAAGGTATTCGAAGCCCAAACTTTGGATATGACAGCATATCAAACATTGTCATAAATTTAGCTAGCAGAAAATGTTAAACCAAACATTAGAACTAATGCTAGCATTAATACACCTTCACCATTGCATAAGAAAATATATGATTCAAAAAGACCATTTAAGATCAAATACTTTGGATATGCCAACATATATCACATTGGGAATAGAAAAGTCGGCAATAAGACCTCCAATCCCTTGTTCAATCAGATCATGACAAATATAATACTTTTTACTATATAAAAATCCATCTTTTCAGTTCCCTAGTTCCAATAATAGATTATATGGAAATATATGTGATGGAAGGACAAACTAATACGAAGTCAATAATTTATCTATGGCTATAATCCCTCTATGCCTACAACAGTTACTAATAATACCAAACATTTTATTACATTCATACATATCTCTTTCTATTATGCAATCCGGACTAGCCTCATATTTTGACATATGTGCTTTAATTACGAAGCGATACCATGGCAGAATTTAATTACGAAGCAATACGATGGCAGACTGTGCGAGGGATCGGATGGGCATATGGTGCCTGCTCAACCCCACGCTGCCTGAGAAGGTACTATAACTCTCTAACTCAGACGTCGTCTCTATCACTCCCTCCAAAGCCTTGTGCACTTCTGATGTCACTTCTATTGCGCTTCTGTCGATAATCATAATATTGATCAGAAGCTCGATGCTGAATCTCCTGATACTCGGAACCTCCCTTGATGGACGCGGCTGACTCTGGAAAACCTCCACAAGTCTCCAAATCAACAAATTCTTTGTTAGGCCAGTCAAATGATCTTCGAACACCCGATCGAAATCAGATCTTGTCATAAACTTGAAGATCTGAGCAGCCAGTCCTATGGCTGCTTCCTGATGCTTGCCTGATCTCTCCATCACAAACTCGAGAACCTGAAAAAATATTACAAAGAAATTAATCGATCAGATGGAATTGTTTTGAGATCGAACTGCACTGCAAGACTTTAAGTTTCAAACGAACGGTTAAGGATTGAATACAATATTTAACCTGCGCTGCAGTTGCAGTGATTTCCCTCAATTCAACGTAATCTGCCTTTGCGTATGCACGCAGATTCCGAAGAATTCTCAATACATGAATATCCTGCACCAGGTTGTTCAGCACGGAGATCAGCCTTGCGACTAAATTCGGGCGATAGCCCAGCTTAATGCTCATCATTATTTCACAGTTGGGTTTGCTCTCGAGTGAAAGAAAACCCAAGGCTTCTCCTGCCTTACTGACGAGATTTGCTTGAACGTTCTGATTGAAGAAAAGAGAGAAGAGATTACTCAGAACTCCGCCAGTACCGCCGATGTTCTTACGGCAATCCTGTTCGCGAGCAAGACTTGTCAGCGTGTCGATCGCCAGGATTTGCTGAGGATGCATCGATATTTCTTTGTACTCAAGAACGTCCCTGAGATTGCTTATAGCGAAGACTATCTCCGACATCCCTTTCCTTAAGGCCTTCCCTGTCGAACCTGTAGTTGTTGCCAGCGTTGCCACGAGCTGCAGAGCATCATTTTGGATTATGCGCGTTTTGGTGAGAGCGATAATTTTGGGAAGTAGCCCTCGGCTTCTTCTGATTTTAGCACAATTGGAGCGGCCTTCTGCCAACCTTTGAAGTATGGTCAGCCCCAGCAAAACAAGGGCGCCATCCGGCTGATTTTAGTCGATTGTAGAGTAAAGCAACGAGGCTATGGATTCCATGGACCCAGCGATGGCCGTCAGTCGAATGCAATTCCTGTTATTTGTGACCAATCTGGAGATGATCTGAGCAGCTGTTCTTCGAATCTCCTGCTCGTGAGGGTTCCTCCAATTCAGCATCTCGATCAGCCTCTCCACCGCGTCTCTCGTGGTTCCGATTTCCCTCAAAGTCTCTTCTTCAAACTGATAATTGTTTGCAAGCGCGGACAGTACTCGAGCGCCCGTGAGCTGTCCATCGCTACTGCTCGACTGCAGCAACTCCACGCTGTATGACACTATTTTCATCTTCAAACCGTCGAAAACGCTACCACTGACGCACCGCGAATATGTATCATAGAAAAAATGTCGGACGGTGTCTAGCTCAGAATCGGCGAAGCCATATTCATCCTTCACCTGCGTGAGCAATTTCTCTGCAATAATCTTCCACTGCCAGTAGGCCTTCTCGACCAGAAACAGAAGCGATTCGGCCAAGGACAGACAGTAGAAAATATAGAGAGCCGGTTTCAGATTCTTGGTATAGCTACCTGAATCTACGCCGTAGTGCCGCCTTGCTAGCCGATAGACAGACAGGACGACGCATGTCGAAGCCGACAACAATGGCAGCCAGCAGAAACTCCGAATTAGCAGTTTAGCTTCGTGTCTGAGAGTAGGCATGGATAACAGCATTGTCCCACGCTGCCACTCGTCCTCTTGGCTTCTGATTAGGATGCGAGCCCCTTCTGTCAACAATATTATAGTGATGATCCAGAACTCTACAGTTTCTAAAGTTTCTGAGAAGGCTCCGAGGAGGACGACGGTGGCCCAGATGAAGGCCAACTTTCCCAGCCCGCTGGCTGCCTTCTCGGGAATGGCCAGCAAGAGGGCAGACAGAATAATTTTCATCTCCGGAGCCGCCATGTCACTGAGTAGTCGACGCCGACAAACAAAACTTTGACATGTCTATAATAGATGTCCATTAAATAGGATGTTTGCCAGCAGCGCGCTGAGCTAATTTATGTATTTAAAAATAAGTTCTAATTTGGAAAAATTTATATAATCAGATTTTAATTAATGATGACATGAAAATTTTCATATCTTATGTTTTTAACTTTTTTTTTCATTTTTTTTTTTCATTCCGAAAATGTATGGCATCAAGTAGGAATTATGGAATGTAAATTTGAATAAAATTTCTATTTTCTGTTGTTTAAATTGTTTTTCTGAATATATAAATAGATTCAATTGATTTAGGTTGTTGAAAAATCCTTGAAACACTCTGATTATATAAATTTAACCACTCAAATTTGTACATCCAATCATTCATTACTGAATTTCAAGAAAAATCAAACAGAAAAAATACCAAAAAAAACCCACTACTAATTTAAAAATAATGCTAAAATAAATATTTGACTAACTGTTCTATGTTTAACACGTTTCACTGAAATCCTAACACAACACTTCATTTGACTTCCAAATCATCGACGGTGATTCCGCCGTTTCTTTTCGTTTGTCGGTTCGACCGTGGTCTTGCTATAGGGAGGAGTTGGATGGATGTTTTCTTCAATATGCAATTTAAACTAAATACGATAAATATTCAAACTTCAGTATTACTATTTATCAATGGGTGTAAAAGACTGGTTGTATTTGTCAATTACCTCTCGAGAACTCTCACCCTGGAAAACATATATTTTTCATAAAAACACTATTTATTTCGAAAAATGGTGACACATAAAATGAATAACAAGAGGTCATTTAATATTAACCCAGAGGTACCTTAACTCCTCTCACTCTTTCTTTAAAAAAAACCAAACATATAAAAAAATTAAACAATCCAGTGACTACATCTTCAACTATGAAAATATATGACAATGATTTTCTTGTAAATAATATTTGCTTTATTGCAGATATTATTTAGGTTGAAACGAATACCTCTTTCTTTTAAAAAAAAACCAAACATATAAAAAAAAGTTAAATAATTCATTGATTATGTATCTTCAACTATGAAAATATATGACAATGATTTTTTTAAATAATATTTGCTTTATTGTAGATATTATTTAGGTTGAAATGGATAAGAGTTCATCTTACTCTAATGTAAGGACCAAGACTTAAAGTTATCCATCTTTCAATATTGAGTGTTTGTTTCCTTGTAGACCACCAATATGTTATTTAAGGTAGTAGGCTTTCCTTGAATAATGATTATAAGTCAACTTTGAATACTTAATTATAATAGGTTTTATTTTTTTCAAAAAAAAATAAATTAATTAATTAAATTAAATTATAAATAAATAAATATTAAAAATCAACAAATTTAACATAAAAATTAACATTATATCATTGTTTACCAATGGTTAACTATGGAAGAATGTTTCACTCCAACTCATTTATTTTGGGTGAATCCTTCCATATACTACCGTGTCATTTGCATTAGGCATTTTTGAATAATGGATATGTTGATGAGATGAATAAATCTCGGGGATAAACATGTTGAACATGACATTATATACTATTTTGTATTTTATCAACAAGCATTTTAACTAAATTGGTCTCATTAACTATGTTGGTGCAAGCTAAGGATGAGAGGGACATCAATGCTTACATCATATACCACACTCATTCCCTTACCTTGTATAAACAAGATCCATCTTAACTCCGGATCTATAATGTGCTAAGAGGGATCAAATACCTTGAGGTACAAACCTTTCCTCAAGTGTTTTCCATCTAAAAAATGTTTTCACCTCAAGGAACTTGATCCCTCTCCATCCATGATAGAGCCAAAGTTAAACTTGTTTTTTATGAAAGACATAAAGTTTGGGCATAATCAACTTGCAATCGGGAAAACTAAGGACATCAATGGATACCAAGATAAAATATTAAAAATAAGAGGCCCTATTTTGATCCCTCACATTCACAAGCTCTTCAATTTAGCAGCTAAGAAAGGCTTCCCTAAACCTTAGATTCAAAGCCTCATTGTACCTATTTTTAAAAGTGGGGATAAAAACAATCACACTAATTATAGGACCATTATGATTATCCCATTTTTATCCAAGCTATATGGAAGTATTTTGAAAAAGAAGAGAAGAATATGGATAGAAAGCCACTGAAAAAGAGCTAAAGGTCAAGGCTGATTTTAGAGGTTATCATTCAATTGTGGACCACCTTATCACACTCAGGATAATTGTAGAGGAGTGTCGCAACAATAAAACCGATCTCCTTTGTTGTTTCGATGACTTTCGAAAAGATTTTGACACTGTTCCTACAACCAACCTTTGGAATATGTTAAAAGATATAAAAGTTCCCTTTGAGCTGAGAGATACTACAATAAGGTTGTATGAGGATGTTATTTCAAAGTTTAGGAGCACTAAGGGTTGGTCATAAGAAATTAACTTGAATATACGAGTCAATCAAGGTTGACCCTTATCCCATACCCTTTTTGGAATTTATATTGACAAGTTATAAGATTGTTTGGAAGTTGTAGGTTGTGTTGGACCAACTCTTGCTAGTATAGTAATCGCCCTTCTTCTCTATGCCGATGATATTGTTCTTATGGAAAGGAATACCTACAACCTTAGTAAGCAACTTAGGGTCCTCAAGGACTTCTTCTCTAGTACATGTATGACTTTGAACACTAACAAAATGAAGGTTATGATCATTAAATCCAACAAGATCACCTATGATACTTTCGTATGTGACAACAATATCTTGGAAGAAGTGCCTTTGTATAAGTATCGTGGAATTGATATTCATCATAAGATCAATTTGGAACTATAGCATTGATAAAAGGATAAATGGAGGGTGGAAAACTTATTATGGGCTTGAAAATAATTGTAAATTAAAAGACCTTTGGCTATGCATAAGAAAAAAATTCTCTTTGAGTCTCTTTTCATTCTTGTTATCTTATATGTATGTGAAGTTTTGGGATGCAGTATCTCTCGATAATATTGGAGAAATATAGAGCATATCCAAAAGAATTTTATGACTTATAATCTCAAAATTAAAGGCTATACAATCTATCTCATCATCCTCATAGAAGCAAGCCTTTAACCCATTGAGAGCATAGCTATGATTAGGTACTTAGTGTAAAAGAACAAGATAAACAAAATGGCTAACAAGAGGCTCCCTAAAATCGCTTTATAATGTACCCAAAATCACCAACGCCAGGGATGGTATAATGATGTCATGTCTTAGCTAAATCATTAGAGAATAAAAGAAGAAGTTATTATGGAGAATATGGATGATATTAAAAATATTTACATGATAAATTTAAGGATAATCTATGGTGAAATAAAGAATTAGAGGATAAAACAAATTCAAGATATTATAAGAAGGTGATTAACCCTAATCTTGAAGATCAAAAGTATCTCCCTATTTTGACTAATAAGAACTAATTCTTATGAGTTTCATAGTGAAATTGGGCATTGGGCATTGGGTGTGGAACATGAAACACTTATACATCTCAAGTGTCAACTCCACATTAAACAGTGAAGGAATTACACATGTTCGTGCACACCTCAATAGACTTGATACCTATCTACACATTTTAGATCCAAAGTTACACACACCTCTAGACACCATATTGAGCAAAAAATGAATTTAACATATCCCTCATAAAGTAGATACTGAAATATTTTAATTATCGTTGACCTTGAAATATTTTATTTATAACCTACATTAATGTTTTTGGTCACTAATAGTTTTTTAAAGGTTACACATCAAATTTTTATAGGAAAAATAAAAATTTCTACATTAAAACTATGTGTAGTTTTTTGATCCAAAAGTTTTTTCCAACATTATGACTAATTAACTATATAAACCTATACATACTCAAAATAAGAATTTCTTTACTTTCCATTACTCTCTTTATATAAAAATAGGAAAAATAAAATTTCTACATTAAAACTGTGTAGTTTTTTCATCCAAAAGTTTTTACCAACATTATTACTAACTATATAAACCTATGCATACTCAAAATAAAAATTTCTTTACTTTCCATTACTCTCTTTATATAAAAGTTTTGATATCCATTACTCTCTCTATATAAAAGTTTTGATATAAAAATACTTTATTCAAGGAGATATTGAAATATTTTTTTATTAATATTTTTGAAAACGTTAAACTCCATATTAAACATGAATAAGTTACACATCGGTCTCATACGCTCCTCTCAACTAGATAATCATAAATCTATATCATGGTGCTTAGATTCTGTTATGTTGGTAAGCTGTGCACTACAGCTGAGGAGCATCTTAATTATGGTGTCCACTGTAAGCGGATGAAAATGGATGCTGTCCTTTCTATTCTGATTCTCCCATTGGTTTAAGGTTGCTTTTGCTTTGGGACCACTGATAACCGGCACATGCCCAGGAAGTTTGGACGATATTCTCTCAGGATGAGAGTGATTGCAGGGTATTCTCCTACGTCATGATATTCTCGAGCAATAATACCCATGACAAAATATTCGGCGGTCTGAGATCATTTGAAAATTGTTAAAATATGTGGATTCGGTAACACGACGAACTCTGGAAAGTGAGGGCCGTGAGAATCGGTTGTCAGAGATGAAAGAAGAAGTACGGGGCAGGACAAAGCCTTCCTTCGGTTCTACCCTTTTGTGGTTGTACGCTTTTATTCAGAGTTAATCAGAGTTAATGGTTTACTTCATTTACCATTTACGAAATGTGGGGAAGTACTCGAATGGTTTTTCACACTTTTATTCATTGGAAAAAAACAATAATAATAATAATTACTCATCTACCTCATATGAGGAACACACTTCAAAATGTTTTAATGAGTTGCAAACATTTTCTCATGTTTTTCACTCTAAAAAAGGTTTTATACACGAAATTTGGGGAAGTACTAGGAGAGTTTCCCACGCTTTCATTCCACTTTCATTCCAATAATAATAATTATTCATCTCCCTCATATGATATGAGGGACACACTTTAAAATGTTTTATTGAGTTGCAAACCTTTACTCATGTTTTTCAATCTAAAAAAAGTTTGCACCTCTTGTAGCATGATACATCCAGAGTTATTATGGAATTCCATTGATTCTAATTCATTGTGTGTGTGTGTGCAATGTGTTAACTCCATGTTGGGTATGGAACGAATTACACACCATTGAAATATTTTAACCATAAGAATTTTTTTACTTTCAATTACTTTATATGGACATTGAAGTATGCACTGAATGAATTACACATATACCTCTTACTGGGGCGTAAAAAAAAATGTATCACATGAATAAGAATTTTTTAACTTTCTATTACTTTACACACACACACTTAAAGTTGATATAAAATTATTCTTTTAAATGTAGACAATTTTTTTATTAATGTTTTTTAGATGACACTTGTCAAATCCATGTTTAGGACACAATGAATTACACATATTCGTCTAGACTGTAGAAAGTTCCTTTTGGCCAAATAAAATACACTACACATGCAATAATTTATAAGAAATACAAACCAAAACTTACTAAATCAAATTACAAGGGTTTTCAAATTATTATAAACTATGATCATGTTTATGATAAAACACATAACAATCATTTTAGTTTTGAGATAAGTGCAAACATAGTTATATAATAGTTGGGTAACCCATTGTCTTAAAGGATTACATGAGTGATGGGTAAGGATGGGGTGATGATATTAATAATCTGGTCTGAATAGTACTTATTGTTAAGGATATTGTTTCAAACAAATTGTAAATTTAACTCTGAAAAAAATAATGCTACTAGTAGCACCAATTTTTTATTCAAGGGTTTCTTTTAAGGTTTTTATAGTAATGGTATGAATCATGGTTGCAAATGATTATACTTTTAATCTTAAAAAAAAGGTACCATTCGTAACATTACTTTTCGAAATTGAGGTAAAAATAACCACTAAATGTATCCTCTAAAAATGAGAATTCTTAAGGATTCTTGTCAAGTTGGTAACTATGTTGGTGTATCATGTACAAATTCAAATGATTTGATGTATAAAACCTCAATTGTAATACCCCAGTTTTGAGTCCCTAGATTAATAATGTATTTTGTTTATTGATGAAAGATCAGAGTGCCCGGAAAATTAAAAGGCTAGAAAGCCTAGGAAATGTAATACTTTGATACTAATAATAAAACACATTGTTGGTTGGAAGAAGGACAAGGACAAGATTTATAAGGGGCTATGATTCCACGAGAGAGGGGGGATGAGGATCTAGGCCTTTAGTTTTTATAATTCTATTTTACCCACCTCGATTTTGTTGAGAAGGGGAGGTGTGGCATGATCTTCCTGGGGGAAGCCATGATATTCCTTGACAACCAATTATATAAACCCTATATTTGGGTTGTTTGGGGGTTACTTCATTTTTGTTGGTAATTCCTTGTTAATTCATGTTTTCTTTAGTTCTTCATTCATGGATGTTGGTTCATTCTTGGTCTAGGATTTTGGGCATGGAAAATGAAATTGTTGGAAGTAGTGCGACATGGCTAGTTGGCTCTAGAATATATTGGTAATTCCAGCAAGTGAGTGATGCTTGTGTGCATGAGATTTTTTCATAGTTGTGAAAGGAATGTCCACAACTAAGAATCCTTGGAATTCCAACATTGATATTTACTAACCAAAGCACTAGAGCCTTGGAAAGAGGGGAAACAACTTGAAGGAATACATGGAAGAGAAGGGGGTTCGTCTCTTTGGGTTGTGCAAGCTTATGAGGAAAGAGAGATGATAATTAGGATTGTTGTGTGGTTTAGAAATTATGAGAGTTCGATAGATGACTGGTTGTGATATCTGGAGTCAACCTAGGACCTGTCCTTGTGGATTCATAGCCTTGGCTCGAGGGTGACCTGTTGTTGAGAGTTATAACAGTAGTTTCTAAGGTTGGGTAGAACGTCTGACATCTACAACTTGTTGGTGGATTGATTATTTAAAAGACAATCTCTCTCTATGTTTCTCTATGTTTATATTATTTCTGTTGCATTTAAATTATCTCAATGACGAGTTATGATATGCTTCTTATTGTTAATTGTTGTGCATGGCATGTTAAATATTCATTTTTCATTCATGCATGTTTCTCGTTACCACATGTGCATTATCAAGCTTGTTTATTCATGAAATGGTATCTAAAAATTTTAAATTATCCCAAGAAGGAAAATTTTACAGGTACCTAAGCAGCAAGTATGTTTGAAATTGAAATTCGAGCAAACATTCAGGTTTGTTGGTAACGAGGTTCATTACAGATTGGCACCAGAGTGTGGTTTACAACACTTGGGTCATATGGGATGACTTAAAAGTTGAAATATTAGCCTCTGCATAGAGTTCAAGTTGGTAGGAACCTTGGCGACCAAAACTGTTTCATGAAAATCAGAATTTTTTGTGAATTTGGAAAATATGGGAAGATTTCAGTATTTTTCTTACATTGATGTCATGAGGACGTGGAATCCACGTGTTGGATGAAGTGGATCCACATGGAAGGGTGACATGGTGGAAAACGTGCTAGTATCACAATGATAGTTCATGATGGAAGACACCACGATAGGGGTGGTAGGTCGGGATAAAAAAATGTGGAAATTTTCAAAAAGGGGCTTTTCAAAAAAGACTTGATTCCATATGGAAGGATATCCATAGTTTTGAAAATTTATGGATGGAGGATATCTGGAGTTTTGAGGGATGTTGGATGGCATAACTGGGACCATCCATAAATCTGGAAATCCAAAAATATTTCTCAAATGGGTTTTTTCTAAAAGGATAGATTTTGGATGCCATGTCTGCATGACATGCTAGCAAGGTGAACTGTCATTAATGTCACGTATGAAAAAACAAAACTATGTGGGCATCTAAATATGACGTGGAGCTATTAGGTGGAGGATGACATGTAGAGAGGGCAAGTGCCATTCCATAGATAAATCAAACAAAGAAATAATGTTATCAATCTAGCACCTTTAAGCCTAAATTTAACATCCATCCGATCTCATTGCCCTCAACCTTTAGATATTGGGAGGAAGTTACATGGTTAAGGAGTGCACATATTCAAGCCCAAATTTGATCTGAGTCATTACATCAGCTAAATTGAAATTGTTATAACTTTCAGGATTTTGTAATCTCGTTAATGGTCACACATATTTAAGCATGACTTTGTTGGGATCCACTGATCTAGGATATTATCCACTATCTAATATAGCATACGTACAATTTACTTTCATGGGGTAAAAGGTATGGGATGAGACCCACTCATCCTTGCATCATATGGTTGAGTGCCAAGTGGAAGTATGCCATTGGAGGCATGTCAATAGAGGTAGATGAATGAAGTGGTGTCGTGTAACAATTAGGTATAGGTGGCACCCACATCATTAAGGAAGACCATCCAACTATCTGGAAATCTATGATTTTTTTTAAGTTTTTTTTTTTTTAAATCCAGATGATAGATACAAAACCATCTGGTGGAACCCTCAATTTGAAGATCCAAGAATAATTTTAAGTGACCTTTTATTGGAAACCCGGTTCTAGATGCGAGAACTATGATACAATGGAACCTTTCCTATCTAGGTTTTTAGATAGTATTTTGATATGGTGGTGGTGACGTGGAACAACCTTAGTAGTGGACGTTATGATGAAAATTTTCATGTGGAACTGTGTCTATCTGAAAATTCAGAGATCCAAAATTTTTCAAAAAAGGTGGATGGGTAGATATTCAAAGTTTTGAAAAGACCAAATGGAAATATATCTAGATTTTTGAAGAAGGTTGGAACCTAATGGGGGAACCTTGCGGACAAAACCTTGACCAATTTGGATGTTGGGATAATTTTCAAGCTAGTTAATTTGAAAGTCCAAATCCTGGATGTTTGAGGCAGGGATAGACTGGATGGAGGAGTGGCAAGGCAGTCCCTCAAGTTTCCATGTGGAACGTGGTGCCACATATATAGTTTCCAAGTTAGAATATGCCACATGTGAAACATATGACCAATGTTTCAAAAAAATTTAAGCCTGGGAAATTGCAAAAAAGGGTGAAAATGGCTTGTTTTTTAGGAGGCCATAACTTTCAACTCAAAGATTAGATTGAGGCATGGGGATAGTCATTGTAAAGATAATTCAGAGGAGAAAAACTTAGAAATACTAGAATTTGGAGAATGGAGATATAATTCTTCATGAACCGAGAAAACAAAAAGAACATGTAGAATTAATTTTTTTTTTCCACAGAAAAAATTCGTAATTTCATTAAAGAGGTACAAAATTACATTCGCGGGTATATAACGGCTATAGGGAAATATACAAGTATATAGTTACTAAAAAGGGAACTACGTAGAGAAAATTGCATTTAACAAGTGACCGAAGCAGAACCCCAGACATGGGAAAGAAACAAAAATAAAAGAGTCCCGAGAGGGCCCAGATCTAGATAATAAGCCACTAAACATAGTTACAAACATGTCAAAATAGACTGGGAAAACCCTGCATCTATAGGAAAATAGTTCAGATGTCACATGCCCGAAGATGGAACTTAAAGTGCGGAAGCACTGCACTCCCAATAGTGGACCTCAAAGCTCTGACCCAACCTCCATAAAGAAGCAGAAAACCCAGCAACCGATATGAAAAACATCAGATCCCAGGTCCAAAGACCCAGCACCTGGCCAAAAAAACTCCGAGAGAGAGCCTCCAGGGAAACCCCAAATCAGATCAAGAAGAAGACAGAGAGGCGAAGCCGAACAAAATGCATCTACCGTCAGCCAAAACCAGAGCAAAAAGGAGTCGGCTAAGGAAACCCTAACCGCCCCAAGAACCAACGAAGGGAGATCCAAACAGCATACAGTCCATAGGTCTTGCACGCTGACGCACCAGAGAAAAACCAAACAAGAAACCGAGCATCCTTGGGGTCCAGACCACAGGCGGCGCAAGTAGGTGGTTGACCAAAGCGTATCCAAACTGACGAGTGGTTGGGAACCAACGAATACATGTATCGTTCATCCAGGGGGGTGAAGCCACATTCCAGGGGGACACCAGCAGTAGGGAGGAACCCACGAAGAAACTCTGTGGGAGGGGTTGCAGCCAGGGAAACCCTAGCCACAAATCCTACATAGTGAGTGCATGTATAATTAATTGACAAGAGTTTTCTATAATATGCATAACTCTAACAAAATGGTTGATTGCACATTTTTCAGAATTAAGAGTATAAGCATAATAGTCCAAGATCAATATTGCATATTAGAGTCATGGAAGATAAATAAGGAGCCTTTAGTCATGAAATATAATCCAAAGGAAAAAATATTAGTGTTGGTAATGTAGAGACATAATCTAATGGACAGGAGAGCACAATGGAACCAACAAAATTGGTAGAGATTATGTGAAGTTTGAGAATGGAAGTGTAGATATATAGATATGAAAATTAGAATATAATAAGAGCCCGAGAGGAAGAAAATCAAATAAATGTTCAGATGATGCAAATCCTAAATCAATTTCAGATAAAAGTGAAGAATGGTTTAGGTTTAATACATGATGAAGAAGGAAGACATCATGCAAGGATAGGTGACTACAAAAGACCTAATCACTTAAGAAGTGATAATATAAATCCTATACATTAGTGACCTGCTCACTCAGCCAAGACGTTTTCTGCATATGAAGATTCATGGAGTGTTGTAGGGGCTAGTCGACCCTATCGACTAGACCTGACGGTCGACTTAGAACTTGTCGATCGAATGGCATAGTTAGAAGTAGAAGTTGGTCAGAGTCTCTGTTAAATGACCGACCCACAAAGTTAAGCAATTACAACTTCCTGTTAGAGGTATAAATAGATAATCACATGATATCTCAAACAAATTCATGGGAGAGGATATATGTAATTGTGTTGTATTGTCAATCATATAATAAAATGAATCTTCTTTGGGATATCATTACTTACATACATATATATCTATATGTCTATGTGTATGCATGTATCTATATGATGGCTATGTAAGGTTCTACTAGTAACACTCTCTACTTTCCCTTAGATTACAACATTGGTTCTGTTGTCGGTAGTACTAAACTTGGGCATGTAGAAGTATACATAAATGATAACTCCACAAGACATACGTGAGTGGTGGGAGTGAAAAATCGATAACTACATCAAAAACTATGCAAGAAGGAATAACCCCTCACTAGCCTAAGCAAGGTCGCGGTTCTTTTCAGAGATGCACGAAAGATTTCTTGAAGCTATCCCAGAAGCATTTTTTCATCACATCAGCAGATCAAGTGATGCATAGATTGACACCCGACGAGGACTTCGGCCTGAAGTTGATGAACGAAGGAAGAACGAGCCTGCACGACTACTTGAACGAATTATTAAAGATTATATTTCAGAACAATTCGTTGAATATCGGACGTCCCCAGGCAAAATAAAAGAGAAATTCTACATTGAATTGCATGACATATTTTTTGCATGGTTCCAACACTTCTTCAAAAATTTATTCTCTAAAATGGAGTTGGTGATATTGTCGAATACCGACCAATATTAGGCACACCATTACCAAATAGGAACTTCCAAGAAAGAGATGAAAGGTGGGAAGCATTTCTGGACGCAAAGTGAAAATATACAAGAAAATCCTAGGATTACTTCTTGAAGAAATAAACATGGCCAACGCTCCCGACTTAGAGTAAGTTGGGTCGGCAATGGGGGGTCAGTCGAGATTGTGAATGTCATTAAAACAAGAAGTAGTGTTTCCCAAGCCTAAATGTCATTGAGAGGAAAGAAAGCGCATAAGAAATCCACAAATATCTAGAAAATAGAACGAGATAAAAGGAAACAAAAAAGAGAAGAGCTTCATAACCAGTGGAATAGTAAAAAATCTAATAGAAAGATGTCAAGGGAGGGTCATCCAGTCAGATTGCATGATCAGTATGAGTCAGATGGAGATTGACCAGATTTAGGAACAACAACAGTCACAGCGACACTCGGCATGTACATCGACGCACAATTGAACCTCCATCAACCGGTCGACGAACTGAAAAGTATGGACTATGAAGAATCTGGACTAGATTTATGTATGTCTCCCACACCAGAAACCAGTCCAAGCATATGAGAATTTCTCCAACAAAGGCTAAAGATCGATGACCAATCGACAAGATTATGGTACAGAACGGATGACCTGGGAAAGCTACGAGATGCATTGATTGTCGAGCCTGAACGAAATGAAGTCAAAAGTATGATTATTCAAATCAAAGGCCTCACCAAGTCGGCCCCCCTACCACATCTAATCTTGAGAGAAGAAATTAACTATATTCTGGAAGCGACGCAACTAGTGGAATGGAAGTTGGTCGACTACAAAGAAAAACATTCCCAAATTGAGGATGCATATTCGATAATCAAGAAGAAACAATGATTCCTTGAGTATCATCCTTCATCAGACGTGGAAAAAAACTAAACAGAAAATTCGACGACTCAGTCAAAAGCAGTAATAACTCAAGAACCAAGAAAACCAAGTGTCCCCACCAAGAAATTCAAAATCGGATTCAATCATATCCCTATCTACGAAGGAGAAGAAGACCCAAAAATGTGATTGGTTTGTATGTGAAAAGTTTTGGGATGCAGATGATATTACAAATGAAGATAATAAAATGGCACAATTCAGAGTTTTCTAACATAAAGAATAATAATGAAGATAATAATGAAAAGCAAACTCATTCAAAGGAAGAAATAAAGAATAGTTTTCTAACATTCTTTAAAATCTAGGACATCACGCATCTAGTAGCACAAAAGTTAAAAGAAATCAAGAAAAGACCAGGTGAGTTGGTAGGAAAATATGACAAAATATTTAAATATCTCTTAATTCAAATTTCGTCGGCAATCGACTAGAACCTGCTAGTCTAGTGGTCTGTAGTTGGGCTACTGCCAAGAATCAGATCTTTGTTACGCCTATACAAGATAACCAACTATGAAGACGTGTTACAAAAGGCATAGTGAGTCGATTCAGACAACGATATCCCATCGATTTCCTTGACGATGGAAATACTTGAGGAAAAGATAGAAAATTTGCAACAAACTATCAAAAATATAACCATCTGACGGAATGAAATATGGTGCACCACATGCACAGGGGATGGGAACACAAAAGATAATCATCCCCTAAATGAGTGCACAAAAACAACATATGTCCCGCGAGTACAAGCCCAAAAATATTGTAACATATGTGAATGCCTAACTGATCATAACATACAATATTTTCCATACAATCTAAAAAACACAAAGTGGTTCCATATCTATGAAGCTTCCAATCATCAAACGTCAGAATGTCACCTAAATGCGAGAAATCAGAATAATATACGAACTACCTACCACATAGAAATTACCAACCAAGCAAACAACTATGGTCGAAGATATTGTTAGCACATAAACTTGTCAAAGTCTTGTGAGTTGTGGCTTCTACCTAAGTATGTAATTTTTTCCTGTTTTTCCTCCTTTTGTAGACCCGATCGTAATTTTTCCTCTCAGCTTGTAGTTTTCTATTGTTTGTCTTCACTCTTTTGACAGACCTATTTTTCCTTAGCAGCTTGAATGAGAACTATAGGCCCTAAGACTTTCGATTTTCCCTAAATTCAATCACCTTTCTCTTTACCTCTATCATTGATCCTTTTATTTTCCAGAGTCCTCAGCCAGTTATCCAAGTAACTGTTCAAAGAGATTGCAACCGTAAGCCCAAGCACAACACTTGAAGAGGTTTTATGTGGACTCAAATAAATCGAGCGAGAAAGACCATCTTTCAACGGTTGAAATCCATCAGGCAGAGCGGATCGATGGTCAGTGGGTGATCAAGACCATAAAGTTACACGGAGTTTAGCATCAGACAGAGGTCCAAAATCGGAAGGTCAATCCTAGCTGTTGGTACCAGGAAGAACATGTGGCGTAGGATCAAAATTTAGTTGACTCGCAGAATGGAGCAGTCAAATGGCATAGTCGTGAGGACTCACGAAATCTGAAATGCCAACATGATCTGGGTCGTCCATTTCAGAGGGACGCGTGGCATCCAAACTACGGAGGAATTCATTTCGGGAAACCCGATGGCTAGAGGTCCTGAAATGTCGATATGATCTGGGCCATTTGATGTAAAGGGACACGTGTCACTCGATCCAAACGATCATGATTTCACAACTCATAGATTTCATCATGGGACAAAGTGTGATTTCACGAAACGCAAAATCCTGAAACACCTGGGAATTAGGCCCATGATCACAGCCCAGCGTCATATGGAAGGCAGGGCCATAAATAAAAGTATGCACCTATTAAGAAGAGGGTGGCTAAAGTTGTTCAAAGAACCGATCCTAGACATCGAATTCAAGGCAAATCCGACCGTTGATCTAGATGGGTCATTTCACGATTTCGAGAGTTGGGATATTTGAAATCAACAGGAGTGAAAAGTCCCAAAATATGAAATCCCGAGATTTCATATGGATAAGCACAAGGTCACTGCCCGAGGCCGCATGGGGCAGTGAAAAGGAGCTGCAAAAATGATCGAAGTGCCCGAGTTAGTCACAGAGAAGGATTTGCATGGCCTCGAGGTACCAGAATTGACTCAAAGGAGTTGTGAGATCACCTGGAACATTCATGCGTGTCAGGACTCATCCTGATCCCAATAAAAGTAGTTAATGAAAGTGGGGAAGGTGGTTGAAACCTCGTTTCACCACATAAATGGAAAGCATGGAAAATCTGGCCATGAAGAGCTGACTGTCAGCCGAAAGTTCCCCTATCATGGATTTTCTGGTGAAGCCCATACCGATCTGATCTTGCGTCTGACAGAAGAATGCAAGTGCAATCTAAAAAAAGAAGATGTAGATGCCAAGCCTTGAATGCAATGACCAGAGTGCACTTCTGAAGGGAGCAAGTTTCTTTGAGTATAAATACTCAGTTTTGAAATTTTTTTAGGGTGGATGGTAGAGAAAAGCTCCCGTATTGTAAAGTTTTAATGAAGCTACTGGTTCTCTGGTTATGCGTTGTAATATGAGATTTCTTGTTTAATGATAGTCATCTCTCATGTCCCCTATTGTTTCCCTCTAATGTTGAAAGAGTTCATGATTGACTGATTCACATGAATTGTTGTGACTATATTATGATGAAAGTTTGATTATAGTGGTGTTGTAATTCCTTTCAGTTTCCTTGAGATTTGAATTCAAGAATATCTTGTGTTTAATTTTTTCCTCCTTAGGTTGTTGGAAGACCGAATGTCCATATAAGACCTTTACATTCTCCTCATCAGTTCTTCCCCCTACTCACCTTTACTACAACTTACTGAATGAAGTTGAATCAAGACCTCACCTGCTTATGCATGTTGGTCCAGTTTTCTGAGTTAAAATGATATTGTCCTAAGTTTGTGCCCATTTGACCACTTTAAAACCAACCTGTTAAATATAAAACACTGATGGGTACTGGGCTTACCTCCCCTGTAATCAGGAGGTGACTTCTAGTGCTAACATTTCTAGCACCACTGTCGAGGATGAATTGAAGATTTTCCCTGGGATTGAATGACAAATATTAGTAGTTTTGAAGGTGCATCAGCGCATAGTAGATTAAAGATTGCAAATGTGCACCTAGAAACTCCATTGATGTGAATCCATTGGAAACTCCATTGTTTCAGTTGTGGCTTCTAGATGCAGACACATGAGGTCTACTCCATAGCTTCTTTTAGCCACGCCTGAAGCTGACCCAAAGAAAATTATCAGAAAGGGAAATGACCCTCAAGAAGGTACTTATACTATTGAACCATGTATTTCTGATGATTTTCATTGTCCTCATGTACAAACTCTGATATCTTCTCATCATTATCCTATTATACCTTCTGGTGGAGTTTCCCAAGCATTAAATTTTGGGATTTTTCCTACTATTTTCTCCTCTTCTGGCCTTGGTTTGGAAGGAGAAAGTTGTGACACTCCCATTTACCCTGAAGTTGTAGCTTGGTATATACCCAAGACCTTAGAATAATTTCCCACTCCAGGATTTACCACCCCTCCTCCTGTTAGAGTTATTGATTTTGAAGAAAGGGAAACTTATGTCCCCTCAAACCCTGAAGCCTTTCCTTTGAATCCTCTATTGTTTTCTCTTCCTTTGGGAATCTATGTTCCAACTTCTCCTCTTCAAACTCCATCCCCTCCTAGTTCTCCTCCATCTACTATCCCTATGGAGGATGCCAATCCCCCTAGAAACAGAATGGATGCCATAGTGGCAGCCATATATGCCCCCCTGGTCTTACCTCAACCCATGAATTCTCTCCCTGCTGGAGATTACCTAAATTATATGCCCAAGTTCACGGGAGAGGAAGACATAATGGCTGAAGAGCACCTTGCTTCCTTCTACAGTTATGTAGATAATCTTAATATTGAAAATGAAGATGTCTAAATGAGAGTCTTTGTCCAGAGCCTAGATGGTGAGGTTAGGAAATGGTTTAGGGGATTGATCCTTGGATCTATTGATGGGATTGAGGTTCTAGATGATGTTTTCTTGAGGCAATGGGGGGATAAAAAAGACTTTATGTATTATATCATAGATTTTGGTTCCCTAAAGAGAAAAGAGGGAGAATATGTCTCTAACTTCTCCATAATATTCAATAAAATGTACAGTAAGATCCCTGCTGAGATAAATCCTACAGAAGCCTATGCAAAAATCACTTATGCTAGTGCTTTTGACCCTAATTTCTGTCTCCTTCTTAGAGAGAGAAGAGCTACTTCCCTGACTCATATGAAAGATTCATCCCTGGAAGTGGAACCCAATGTATTGGCAGTTGAAAGACTTAGGAACAAAGCTGACAGAGATAGAGGAAGAGGGAGATCGAAATACTCAACCTCTAGTTTTTCTGCATCTCACCCTCAAGTGGATGAATTAACCAAGATGGTGAAGTCCTTGTCTGCAAAAATGGAGAGGATTAAGTTTGAAGGGAAACAAGGTTATAAGAATGCCCCAAATGCTAAAAACAGAGGCAACTTCAAAAGACCAAATAACACCCCTCAGATACTTCCAAGAGAGCCTCGGAATAGAGATAGAGATGATGAAAAAATACAAACCCCTCTCCAAAATAACCTTGTTGTTGACGAAGAGAGGGAGGAAGAAGAGCTTGATCCTGAAATCCATTGTCTTGGAGACACCTCCCCATTTCCCCATTTGACTCAATCTGCATACGAGGAGTCCCTCATGAACAACCAAATAAATGAGCTAAGTAAAGGAGAGAAGGCTAATAGTAGTCTCAATAAATACAACCTTAGGTCTAAGAAGAAAGAAGGGAATCCTGACATCCCCGAGAATCCTTCCAAAGCAGATAAGCCTACTAAAGATGAAACAAACAACAATACAAAAAAGAAAGCTCGGGACCCCTCACCGATAGCCAAAATTCCTATCCCAAAAGTGAGGGAAATTTTGAAGACCCCTTCTTCCTTTAACTTTGAGCATGAAATTGAAGAGATCAGGATCCCTGCGCCCCTTTAAAAGGTATTCAATCATGAAGACTTCAAAAAATCCCTCTCCAAGCTATTGAATTCTGATCCATCTTGCCATTCCACAGACTTAGTAAATATCCAAGATGAAAATCCAGTAGTCATCTTAGGTCCTATGGTAGAAGATAGAGATGGTTCATCCCCTCCCTTCTATACATCACTAAACATACATAATAAGGTGCTTCATAACTGTTTGATGGACTCAGGGGCATCTCATAATCTCATGCCCAAATCTGTCATGGAAGAACTCAGATTAGAAATCACAAAGGATTATCATGATTTATATTCTTTTGATTCGAGGAGGGTGCAATGTCTCGGGGTCATCAAAGATCTGGTGGTGACCTTGTTTCAGCTGCCTATGAAAAGTGTGGTCATGGATATCATGGTGGCTGATGTTCCTCCCAAGTTTGGCATGCTCTTGTAAAGATTTTGGATAAAAAGACTTGGGGGAACCTTGCAAATGGACCTCACATATGCTACCATCCCTGTGTTCAGAGGGGAGCATAGAAGACTGTATAGAGAGGCTCAGTTGGCCTACATTATCAATGATGAAGCAGACCCCACCAATCATCTTATATTTGCACTCGACACTGATTTGGGGTCTAGTTTGTTAAAACTCACTGATACTCCTGAATCTCCTCTTGAAATCAGAAAGCTACCCATTTATTTCTGTCAAATACCTCCCCCAACTACTTTTGTGTGGAATATGTTCTTCGACGGAGCCTCTTCTAGGGAAGGTGCTGGTGCCGGAGTGGTTTTTGTGTCACCTTGTCAAGAATCCATGCCTTTGTCCTATAAACTAGAATTTGAAGCTACCAACAATGTGGCAGAGTATGAGGCTCTTGTTTTGGGTGTAAGGGTTGTGAAAGACATGGGGATTAAAGAGCTAGTAGTATTTGGAGATACTAAACTAATTGTTCATCAGGTCAAAAATGTTTATCAAACCAATCACCCTAGGCTTAAGACTTACAAGTATGAGGTGTGGGACCTAATTGACAATTTCTTCTTAGCCTTCAACATTTCATATATTCCTAGAGAGGAAAATACTATGGATGCTTCTTTGGCTGTCTCAGCGAGCCATTTCAGGATCCCACTTCCACCTAAGCTCA